>VZRX01015400.1:106273-222471 GCA_013398075.1 Notiomystis cincta | reverse complement strand
TGAGTTGGAAGGGACCCACAAGCTCTTAAGTAAATGGCCTGCACAGGGATTGAACCCAAAATCTTGGTGTTATTAGCATGCTCTGAACAATGGAGCTAATCTACTACAGTTTTTACTTATTTCCTAAGTTAATATTTGCTCAACTCAGGAAAAATTGTGGCAATAATTGTAGCTGCACCATAGAGAGAAATATGGGGTACTGTTTATTTTCCAAAAAACATTTTTTTTATTGAGATGAACAGCTCTTAGTGACAAAATAATATAATAATATTTATTCTATAGCATCCCCCCTGACACTAGCTTTTAAAGGCATGTACAGCCTGCTGTAAACGCTGGCAATATTACACAGGGTATTTGAGATATTACGAATGAACTGCAGAGTATTCTGATAAAGCAGCTTCAAAATAACTTCAAGATAACCTGAAAAATTTTGATTGCAAAGCATCCTGCTGCAGTGAGGAATTTCTTTATCAAAAAATCAAAAGAGGTTTTGATCAACTCATCCTGTTTGCTTTTGTTTACTGGGCATAGAAATTTTAAAGTTTTCTTTGTTGTAGGAACTATAACAGAGTAACTACTCAGATACTGACACAGGGTATACAACACAAAGACATTCACAAGAAGATAAGGCAGTATTGGAATATTTCCCTGTTGTCCAAACACACATAGAAAAATAGCAAAAGCAGTAATTATTTACACCTGGGCCATTTTCCCTGAAGATAGTCGCTATACTATAACAACACTTGAGACTTATTTTTATGATAAAGAACATTTTTCAGTCTCTTTAGACCATCCACATACATTTTTCATTTGAGAAGCTTTGGATTTTCTCTTAAACAAACTAGAAATTTACTAAGAATGTAATTTCTTATGTAACTTAAAAAACCCCACCCAACACCACTGTGGTTTTATGGAAATGAAGTTTAAAGCAAAACTTAGAAATCATAGAACATCACTTGCAAATTCTGATACATGAAAACAAAATTAATGTAGAGATCATGACCAGTTCTTTTGTTGCCTGGAAACATTAAGGTTCTTAAACAGGCATTTAGCTGAAATTTTGAAAACCAAGTGAGTACAGACATACCTGCTCAGTACTTTGGGAACACCTGTGTGGAAGCACCTAAAAAGCATTAACAATTCCTTTGTTCTAGCTCTTGGGAAAGCGTGCATGTGTCGTAAAGAATTCAGCTCCGTTACTCGGCACCGCGTGGATGTCAGGTTCAGGAGAGGAGTGAGCACCACGAGCAGCACATTGATGCCTCTGAGACTCACAAGAGATGCAGAGCCAGAGTCAGCCTCTCCTTCTGCACTGCACTGGGGTATGGAAGTCCTGAAGGGACCAAGCTGTTGGTGGGCAAATTTACCTGTGGGTTTTAGAGCTTAAACTGCAGTCTTGGCCTTGGGAGTTCACTGTAATACCTGAAAAAGTCACCTCAGAGCAAGCTGGAGTGTATCTATATTATACTGTAGCCATTTCTGTGACTGCAGTACAGGAGCACTTTCATTTTTATCCATTGCACCAAATTTTTATGCTTTGCTCATAACTGGTAGGGAAAAAAACATTATCTCATCTGTAACTGTTAAGTGCCCTAATTACTTACTTCAAATGACACAACTCTTCCAGAAAACTTTTAGAATAGCTTTGAAAGCTCTCAACAACTTATATCTGAAAGCCAAATGTACAGACTATAATTAATTTACACTTTGTAAAATTATGCAGGTCCTCAACAGGTCCCACAAATCATTTCAGCGTGGTGTGGTCTCATTTAAACCTCATAAGCAATGTGATGGAAAATCTTTCAAGTAGGGATTTTTTTTTTTCATTGGCATAGTTCCAACCTCTAACTTTTCTTGTTCAAACCTTTATCAATATCCAGTTTCTTCAAAAACCATTCCAAATACTTAGCTTATTTCATGTCAAAGGACCAAACATAGCTTAAATGTTTCAGCTGTCTCAATTTTTTTTAAGTTACAAATTCCTCTGTTCATTTAAACTGTTATGTTGTGGGAGTTTTTGGTGCACTGTAACAGCCATCCAGCAGTAGGGCTGTGTATATATAAAGAGATTTAGGATGCTAATTACAGAGAGAAGAAACGTATGAAGAATATTTATTAAATGTTATTTTTCTCCAAGAGATTTATAGGATCCCTTTCTGCTAAGCATTATGGTAGTAATTAATTATATGATAAATTGGGGGGGTTTTCCTATACGATCCTTTTTGTTCAACTTCCTAATGCCTGAGCACTGCAATTTTCAATCTTCATATTATTTCAAGGTAATACACAGAAGAAAACTTGTATGATACAGTAAAATGATCTGATATAATGTGTAATCATCACCTGATTCTTTTGGAATATTATTGATTTTTACTGATTTTGTGTGTCCAGTGCAACTATAAAGGTAATAGAAAATAATCATCTTACTTATTTGATTGACCTTCTGCTATAATTACAATCTTTTTTTTCCTGTTTTAAAAGTGGCCATCCTCTGTGATAACATTTCTTAGCATTCTCTTTTTGTTTTTAATGAAAGTTACTGGGTTTTCATAAAGTTTTGATGCATGTCAGTTAATAAAAAATAAATTTATGTAAATAGAAGCATGCATCAAGTGAAAAAACAAGCAAAAAAACCCAATTTACACTCACAGAAGTGATGGCAGATCAGTTCCTTGTCTGTCTCTCCATCATCACTCTAGCAAATATGTGTTTGTGGGTTATATTTTTCTGTGGGAAGCTCTACATATGCACTCACAACAGTAATTAGCAAGAAATCTGGACTATTTTAGAGAATCTCTATGTGAATGGGATGTAATGGACTAAAGCAATTTCCAAATGTTTCATAATTTACTGTCATTCAAGTGTCTTTATTTACATTTGGACAATTTTCACCTACATAGAAAAGTGCATTTTGAAAAAAGGTGTAGAAGGCATTTGGCTATAAAATTAATATGAGCTCATGCTTTGAAAATACTCAGCAAGACTCACAAAAATTGAACATGAGTAAGATGGGTACATATTGTACAAATTCATTTAGTCTCCAGGTACCAAGTGCCATTTGCAAACAGTTTACATGTGTTATATAGAAAATTCACTGCACACAGATCTTCTCAAATATTTAGGTACTGTTACATGGTAATTATCCTACCTCTGAGATTAAAAAAAAAAGCCCACCTTATTCTCAAAAAACTTCTACTACAATATGTAGATTTTGTCCCTCTTAAAAAACTGTTCTCAGGAGAAAGGAGTAAAATGAAAGATAATCCCTACTTTATTTCTGTTCTTTGGGAAAACAATCACACCACTACATAGGTGCATAGCATTGTGAGCCTTATTAAGTAATTGTCTTTCTATTTTTAATTCCCTTAATTTGCCCACATTTCATAAGGCGCCCTGGAACTGAGCCAGTAAAGGATGCAATCACATGCTTGGCTTTGAACATGTGCAAAATCTTCTGCATGTACTGCCTTTGAGATATATTTTTAAATTACTTCCAAGGAGAGTCAGGGCAAACTTACCCAGTCAGTGCATGCACAGTCCCTGTGTGCAGAAAAAGGAGAGCAAAGAGCAGTGCCACCAGCAGCCCCATGGCTGGCACAGGCTGCCTGTGCCCAGAGGGGCCAGGCACTGGATTCTCTGCCAGAAGTACCAAAGTCAGCATGATTTATTAACTCAAGAAAAAAATCATGAATGATCAGAATTTATATGATGGTTTACAACATTAGAACCAACTACCTCTGCCCGCAATGATTCCACAATGTATCTTAGTACAACTAAAATGTTCCGTAATGAGAGAAAAATGCTCACAATAGCATCTAAAATACTGACCTAAATGTAGACAACAAACCTGAATTTTGGAAGTACCTTTTCCTTATAGAAGGACGTAATCAAGAAGTGGATATAAGCTTTTTCTAAAGTTCAAAATTTTTCAAAGAACAGGAGTTACAGCTCAAAAATTATTCTGGATTTGAGTATGGGAGATAAGAAAAATTATCCCATAAAAATTCATACAAATACTTAAATAAAATACCCAACAACCCAAAAGATAGGCTGCATTAAATTTAGGTCATCATTATCAAAGTACATGATGGCTTTAAAATACAAGTAGATCTTTTTGTGAGAGGAAAAAGATTAGGCCAAAGTTGGTGGGTGAAATGACATCAGGTTTCTTTGAGACCCACATGCCTAAGGCAAATATATATCAGTATGAGCAAGGTTTGTAACTAACAGATTGTATTTCTTAATCTTCTGAAGTGTGATTCAGTTTAATAGACAAAGTTTTTTCAATTTCTCATCTTCTGTGTGGAAATATATTTTAATTATTTCCTGAGTTTATTACATATTCACCTGGAAGTCATGTACTTGATATGGGGCATATGGTATATAACAGGGCTTCAAACAGGTGTTTCAAATCTGCATACAGGCCCTCAGTAAAAATATTCCTTGGTGGAAATAGCCATCTTTGCCTTTTTCACTAATGCATGAAAAATCTAGCAATATTCCTTTTTTTAAGTAATGAGAACATGACATTTAATTATTTTTGCTATACATGATAAGTAGTTCATTCGAAGGCATATGATTGTGATATTTTCTGTGCAAGTCTAGAGGTGGTTGGACTTTTTTAAAATTTGTTTTTTAAATTCAGTTAATCATTTATTACCAAATCCATTGTTTGTATACATTTTAAGCAACTGTTTCTCAATGCTGGATCAGAAAAGACTTTCTAGAACTGCAGCAGAGTTCAAGAGGCTGTTCTCAAGACCTTTTATGTATAATGAGGTCCTATCTTCAGATAGCATGCCAAATGTTTACAAGGAAAACTACTTGAATCCAACAGTCCTTTCTTATTTAAATATGCCAAGGGCATTGACCGAGTGTCCCTGACTTCAGCAGCTCATAACCACAGCAGAAGACAACACTGGAACAATTCAAAAGGAAGAAAGAATTTAAATTAACTAAAGATTATTTTGAAACACTGTAATTTTTTTATGGTAGAGGAGATGCTTTACAGAAGGCTATTTTCTTGGCATACAGTTGGCACCAGAATTTGAGTTCTGCTTTCATTAACACAGCACTGATGAGGAATATAAATGTTATGGAATAGCAATTAAATCGTTTAAGAAAATGAGGATAAAAACAACAAACAAACAAGCAAAAAGACCCCAGCACTTTAATTATTAGAGCAGATATAATGCTGTTAAAGATGTTGAATATTTTACTCATGTTGGACTAGAAGTGTTTTTCTCCTTTCCTGCACACACCCTCTCCCTTTCCCCTGCCCTCATCACAAGCAATGTCTTTGGTGGAACTGTATTTTAAAAAGCAATTAATAGTAATTTCTATAATAGTAGTCAGTACACTGCACACTAAAGGTTAATCCTTTGGGTATTCATTTAGGTTTATCACAAAGCAGACAGAATGTCTGTATGCATTTCACTATGCTTAGTATATTATCAAAATTAAGGTCTCTATAAACAAAAATATCTTTCTTTGAAAGGAGTACACCTTAGTTGGTGCAAAAGCAAATACAGTGGTTACTGTAACCACTACAATACACAGCATGAGAATGTACATTTAATAAATAAAAAAGTGAATCATCTGCATCATTTGAAGAGTACAGGCTCTCCAGCTCTGCTGTTTCTTTATACATGCCCAAGATTTCTGTGTGCATACAAAAAGTTCACTTTCACACTAAAATAGTCTCTGATACTCAGTCTTTTAAAAATTGAAGTCAACTATCCTATTAAAACATATATTTTTATACAGTATAATAAATTTCAAAAAGCTATCTTCGTAACTAGCTAAAAAACATTTTCTCAGGTTTAATTAATATAATTCTGACTTTAAAAAGACCATTTCTATTATTAAAAATAAATTTTATAAAATAACTAGCCACACTCACTAGAACAAACTCTCATTTTTAGACTTGAATTTAGCAGTACAGAACACTGTCCTTGTTTAAATGTGTTTCAACACATTTTGCTCCCTGAGAAAGTGAGGATTTATAATGCTCTGTTGCAAAGCATATATACTGTACATAGGGTTATCAGAGCTGTCTTACTTTCCTCAGATTCACTGGAAACATTGCCTGAAATTGCCATGAAACACTGAATGTATAGTTTAAAAATGCCAATGTTTATATGGCAAACTATTACATGGCAAACAGACTAATTTTGTAATTACTTAATACCACAGCATTCACACGTGTGGCTTTTCATCAACAGGTCCACAGAAAGACTGGTACAGAGCAATAAATAAATGTACAAAACGCTGTCCTGATACCACGACCAGATACCTGTGTCAACATGGTTGCTTGGAACACAGTCAAATGCCAGACCTGTCCCAGCTCCCCCTCAGCAGTCAGCATTTCCATCAGCAATCCAGTGTGGCAGAAGGACAGTGACAGCTCAGCTGAGTCAGATTCAGTGTCTACGATACAATTATTGCACTACTGATTACTTCAGACTTTGGTGAGTTAATCCTTGGGGTATTAATTTACTGCTTTGACTGTACAAAACAGATCCTAGTGCTTTACCCTTTTGAGAGTTGTCACTGTAATTATTCTATATGCCATCATCAGTAAAATTTTCCTGTGCATCTTTCCAAGTAAACAGATTTTAGGTTATTTTCAAGTTAACTGGCTAACAAGAATGAACTTTATATTGCTTTCAGGTACTGCAAAATATAGTGATCCTCCTTTGAGAAGAATTTCATTCTTTCAAAGTCTTGCTATATTTCAATTAGGAAGAATCTTCATTATTTCAAAAAATCTTCCTGAAAGAACATTCTAAAATATTCTATTATAACTAAATTCAAATACAATTCTGGTTTAATATATAAGAATCATTTAAACAACATGTGTTGTGGAAAAAAAAAATCAACACATTTAAACAAAAATCCTGAAGCAGGCTACCTCAACAAATCTGAATGCTCTGATAACATTTTTTTAAACTAAAATTGAAAGGTAAAAAACCCCACTTTGGTAAAGAAAGTCTATTTATTTCACCACAGTTTTATATCTACTGTCAATTTTTCTCATAATAATTGATACCTACCTACTTGGATTAAGTTGTAAGAAAACTAAAAAAAAATAGTTTGAATTAGGTTTAAAAGTAATCAACATTAATTCAGTCTCCACAGCTGGAAACTCCAAGGCAGGGATAATTTCTAGTGACTCTTAAGTAAACCTGGAATTTGACGTATTTCCTTCAATGTTTCAGTGTTTTATTTCAATGCTACATTTCTCTATGTGTAAGAGAAAAGTGAAGAACAGAGAAGAAATATTTCCAGGTGGTCTTTGTCAAGATCTTTCCTGAGAAAGTAGTAATGAGCTAATTAAGCTTGGGAGATAGGGCGGTATCATCATGGATTAAAGACTGTCTATGAGCTAAATCTCAAAGTTTACAATTAAACAATCATTGTTTCCTGCTATAAAAGTCAAAAGTACGCATCTTGAAGTCTGAGAAAGAAAGAGTACATTAAGTGATTGCATTTATATTTTCTTAAACAAGAGCTAAGATGGAAACTTTCGCAGAGAGGCGGCATTACTGAGCTTTTCAGAGAACTGGTAACGATTTCACATCTCCACAAAATTGGTGAAGAGGCAAACTAAATGTTTCAGACAAAATGCTTAACTGAAGAAATTGACCTCAGCTTCAATTTAGAAAAGGCAGTTAAGATCTCTTTGCAAATTATGAATAGTGGCAATAAAAGACACTGAAATAAGACATTTGGAATTAAGACGATCACAGAATCACAGACTATGGTGAGTTGGAAGTGACCCACAAGAATCATCAAGTCCAGCTCCTGGCCTTGCACAGGACATTGCCAGGAGTCACACTACGGTGAGCAGTATGGAGCACATGTTTATACCTCTGTATGAATCAGTGCTGCACTCACCCAGCTGTGTTACCAGACCCTCTTAAAGAAGGAGAGGAACACAGGGGAGTGAGAATGAGGGTAGCTGAAGGCATAAAGTGCTTCCAAAGAAGACCAGTATGATAAGAACTGTGATTGCAGAGTTACTGCAATTAAACTCAGGCTGCAATTAAAAAACATAGCATGTAAATATTAGTACATTGTTTAAATTACACAGCTGTGCTTATTACTGTTATTAACATTAAATTGAATTTGTGCAAGTCACTTCATGATTATATATATATATAAGCATGGATGGAATTTCACAGCTTCTTGTCTGACCTCTTTGAAAGATTTATGCAGCTTTCTTTTCAGACTGCAAACTAGCTCCTTCAGATTTACCCACTGCTGACAAGCTTTTGATAATGCTGCTTATTTGTTCTTTATGGCTCATCTGAGCTGTTCCTTACTTTTATACATCAGAACATTGTTTTGTTGATGAATGTAAGAAGGCCCTTTGATCCTTGGGCATTTTTTAAAACAGACAGTAAAAGGCTGCATAGTAGACAACTAGTGATTTTTTTTTTTTAAATATTCTTCTTTTAAAGCAAAACATTACTTTAGAGAAATAATCTTTTCCAATTTTAGTTTTTAATAGAATTCACAGATGCACTTTAACATTCTTATTGTGCATTTTCCATAACACTGGACTGTTACCAAAAAAAAAAGTCATAAATAGATCTGCAAAGCAATTTGCTCTTGCCACTAGTAACAGTGGTTCAAAGTGGCATTTATTTAACCAAACACAACTATCTACATGTCTACATCTAAGCTAGTCATTTTTGTATTCCTTTGTAGTCAATGAAAAGAAAGACACTTCTTAGGTGGGAATTATATCATCCTGAACAAGACATCCAAATTCCATCAAATGCATCCAGCTATAAAAGCAGCTGTTTCTCTCCCTTGACTATAAAGGCAATCTGATTAGCAATGTCTGTTTGGCTCAGACTACACTGCACATGTCTAAGATGAAGTGAGATAAATTTCTGCTTTCTACTTTTCTTTCACCTCAAGGCTCTTTCATTCATGTATCATCTCAATACATCACCTGCACCTCTGGAAATATTCAAATGCTTTGGTCTTCCTCCCTGAATTTCACACTACTGGCATTTCAAGCAGTGGCTTAAGAAGCCCAGAAAGCAACTTTGACCGTAGGGCATCAAAAATCATTCAATATTCACTGAATAAAATGACTACCAAATTCAAATTCTGATCTCTTACGTGATAAAAACAATACAGGGTTGCCTGGTCAGCCATGAGCTCTCTCTTACAAGACACTGAGGTGGAGCTTTAGTAATCACAAAAAACATTTTCATGCCTGAGCGACATTGCTTTGCTGCAATTGCCCTTCAAGTCCTTCAAAAGAAAAAGGAGAATTCTTAATGCCTTTAAGCTATGACTGAAAACAGAATTTCTAATGCTTAAGGCACAGTGAACTTAGCAAAATTTGATGCACAATTTAAAAGCAAAGTGATAATGAAAACTATGTGATTATTCCATTAAAATACAGTAAACACACTTAAATACTCTGCAGTATGTCAGTCATCTACCTAGATGCAAATGTAATTCACTGTTGGATCAGTAATTTTCAAACTCAGTTTAAAAATATGACTGCACTCCTTAGACAAGAAAAAAAGGTGAACATTCCTCAAACAACCTCATAAATTATATGGCAAATTGAAGTAGGCTTTGTATTCTGAAGAAAAAATAAAACAAATTCAAACATCATTGTGCCAGATGCCCAAGTAAGTATCTATAGAACACACCATATCCAGATATGGCAATATGTGGGATACATCCAGAAAAGCAATTAATTCATTACTGTAATTTAGAAAATTTTCTTCAATCCAATCAATATTTTGGTTCTAATTTTCTCTTTTTCCATGCAAAAACTGAAGCCTCAAAAGATATAAATATAGCTTTTATTAACAGATATGTGTGGATGTAACTGTACTTTTAGAAATTCCAGTAACACTCAGGAATGCTGCATATTCCAAATATTTGGGAGGTTCTCAGATGAGAAAAAGACAAGTGAAAATATTGTTTTTAGTTTCACAGGAAAACAAATATCCAGATTCATAATTTAGCAAATTCCCGTATCTAGTATGCAACATTAGCTGCAGGAAGGACCATAACGAAAACCAGTCAGAGCATGACAGAGTATGTTCCTTGTCCTCTGAAAGAGACTGCCCTAAACTTTGAAATACAAAACCAAATATACCTTCCCAAGTTGTGATAATTATGATTATTCTGCTAGATATTTTTATATTTATATAATTCCTCACTTTTCTTTTGAATCATCTTCCACTTTTGGTCTCAGTGACACTCCATAGCAGTGTGTTTCTGAGACTTACATGATTCACAAATGATTAAAAGACCACCGATTAACCAAGTGACTTTCAATGACCAAATACTGTAATTTAATTGAAAATATTGTCATGTTCCCATGTGATGAGAAAGGAAAACAAAACCTCTCATCTGTGTGTTTCAGTCAATAATAGACTAATATTATGTCCACTCTTGACTTCTAAGGCCAAATGCTTTTGTGATACAGTATGACCTTCCTCATTTCCATATCCATTATTCCATCACTCTCCACCTTGCTCTTTTTTGCATACAATGGTTTTGATGGTTTTTTTGACAGCAACTTTACCAAGAGTGGAGTCCTTCCTACATAAAATTCAGCTCTCCAAATTTAGTAAAAGCTTTGCTGACAGATGAGAAGCAACTGAGCCTAACTCTTGAGGAACATATTTGCTTATGGTCCAAGACAGAATAATAGATGACTGATGATAAAAACAGAGTAGAATTGATCAAGTTCCTGAAAGCTGTTTTCTGTTCTGATCATGACATCTTCTTCCATCTCTTTCTCCTTATAAGAGTTTGTTCTCATACATTTTCAGTGTTCAAGCATTCTACAGTGGCAGGCTCTTATTTCAATGAGATTCAGAAATATATCACCCTAGTGAGTTAATCTTGCATGCTTAGAATTGTAGGGAAGAAAAAGAAAGGAAAAAAAAAAAAGGAAACTGAATGTTACTTCTCTCAGCAACATCAATTTTAGAGTTTTATAGCTATTTATCGACCTGACTCCAATAATAATAAGTACACCTTCACCATGGGAGAAAATACACATCTTTCCAATGTGAACAAAATATTCTTATGTTTATCACACTTTAAAATTTGAAGTCTTTCTTTGCTTCAAATCCATGAAAAAAATTAATATATGGCTGATCCTTTGAGAATGAGAATGAATTATCTTTACTACAATGCACTAACAAACTTACATTGATTCATATGGGGCAAATGTTTCATAATACATGAGTCAACTGCTATTGTGTCTTGTCACGTTCACTTCAATCACTTGGCTTCTTTGGAATTGCAAAAAAAGAAATGTGTTGCACCAGAATATTTTTGATATCAACAAAAGATTTACCTGGCCAGAAGTGAGCACCTGTTTCTGAAAGGATTTTCAGAACAATCTGAACTACAAGCATGTCTCATAACAAGTTGTTGTTTACACTGTTCTTTACTGATTTGATGGAGGTCTAAGCATGCTTCCCATCAGAATGCCAAGTACAGATTGTCCAAATATGTGCATGAGCTTACTACAGTGAGTGGAATAAGGAAAGCATCAAAGAATGGGCCATAAGGAGAGCACAAAGAATATGAAAAACATTTATAAGAATTTCAGTATAATTTCCCTATATGCAAAACCTCAAACACTTCTGAAGATTCAAAGTCTTTTAGGCAATTTCTTTTAAATTAAAAACTAATGATCATTTAACTACATATTTAAAGCCTGAGGGGAACGGAATCATATATATACAAGCACAGCATGTGAAGGAAATATTGGAATTCCTGGGGGAAAAAATAAATACATTTTTACAGGTTTTGATCTCTACTATGATCTAAAATTTGTTCATGACAAATATTTTAAAATATATGTTACTTAGTTAGTAAGCAAAAAAAAAAAGTGTACAAAACAGTTTTGCTATTCAGTTTTTATCTTATATCTTAAGTCTTCAATGTCTACACATTCTGGACAAATTTGTTGGACAGCACATACAATGCAGGTAGTTACTGCTATGAATGACTGTCAAGTGTGTTTACAGATAGTTTCTGTTATATCGGTTTTGTCACTTTTCCAAAGACCACTTTTTACAGACTGCTTGTGTCTATCTATTTAAATATAACTTGTACAGGTTAATTTTGCCAATAGAGGGTCATTTATATGAATTACTGCCAGGTCACTATTCCTCATTTCTTGGAAAAAATAAAGAATTGCAGAATAGTTCACTTGGGTGCTTTGCAACTACTGATGGTTATAGTAACCAGAAGAGTTTAACAAAGGAAATTTACTTCAGTGCCCAACCTGGAATGACACTATTAATGACACCAACTGCACTACACCTGTACCAAGGTACTATTGCTCTGTTTGTGTTTTCTGCTGGCCATGAGTCAGCCCCATACAGAAAATCAGTGACTATGTAGTGAGACACTGGATGCCAGATAATATACCCTGACACTTCTCAGTAATTAACAACAGGTGACAATCTGCTGATCTGACCAGCAACATCATATAACATTTTGTTAGTTTGAAATATTGGTAAATTACATCTACATTTCTACTTAACTGACTGTAATAATAGTAATTTGTCGTTTCAACAGAAAATATTGCAGCAGCTTGATGGGTAAACTATGTGATCTTAACCAAAACTAAGGTAAAAGCTAAAAAATATGTTTTCTGCAGTGTTTTCTCTACAGTGGAGTCATGGTCTGTGCTTCCTAGTCCAAGTGCTTCTGCCATCTCTACTATAGATGAATTGAGGACACCTGTCCTAATTTTGCCAATAGGGCTCCTTTGGAATGGGCAATGGGCTGAAAAGGAATCAGCTTCCACCCTTCCCTCATCTTTTTACCACATAAAAAAACCAAATGAAACTCAGTGGTAGAAGCAATTTGTTCATTAGAGTTTCTCAGACCATTTATGTGGCTTGCAAACAGATTCCTTCTTTCTGCTGTTTGATGTGCCTTCCACATGGCCAGGGATGTGAGGACAGCTTCTACCTGCAACAGCTTAAATGAGGCAAAAAGGAGCAAAAAAGCAATTGAAAAATTGAAAATTTACTTGAGAAGAGAAAGAGCTACTTCTTGAATTCCAAGTCACATGAAAGTCCTACAGGAATTAACTGAGCAGCTGCATTTCCTGTGGTTTGGGGATTTTCTCTCCCTCCATGACATGACCTCTCTTGACATAATTTCAGCACATACATGCATTATCTGACGTACTCTTGGCATGCTTTACTCTTTTACTTTCCATAATCATCTAAATTCTGCAACAGCAAAATCTGTAAAAACTTTAAAGACCAGTTTTTCTGTGAAAAGTAACTCCAGAAAAAGGCATCTCAGTAGTCCATGCTTGTCTCTTGATGATATACTAATCAGCTCTGCTTCATTTACAAGCAAAATAACCTCTCTGAAAATTAAAAAAAAAAAAAAAAAAAAAAAAAAAAAAAAAAAAAAAAAAAAAAAAAAAAAAAAAAAAAAAAAGAAAAAAAACAACAAACAAACCCAAAGCTAAAACCCAGCACGCCCTAAAAACTTATTTGATATCAAGCAGGATTTGTGCATGGCTAGATCTCTATAATCCTGCAGCACTGTTAGATTTTTCAGTACTTGATCAGATAGAAGGGTCATCAAGCATCATGACTCCTTCAACAGCACAGAGGAGTAAATGCTTCAGAAAGTGAAAAAACTCCTGACTTTGATAGGCAATGGTGTAACATTGCAGCTCTCATTGTGAGCTGGTGTAACTAGAAATCAGCTGAAATCTGGAATTATGACAGTATAAATTCCTCACTAGACTTACACAGACAGCTTTGATAACACCACATATTCTATTATTCAGTGTCAGTCCCGTTTTGAGACTTGTAAAGATTACCTGTCTTCAAAGGCTGGGTTTCTTTCAAAGAATTATTATCCAGGTTATATAGAGAAACCATATTATCTGTCTGTTCTAGACACCTGTTTAAAAAAATATTGACTGCAATGACTGAAGTACACTAAAAGCATTTTTAGATTATATGAGCTATAAGAGTTTATAAGCACTCTGCAGAAGACGATAAGATTTAAACATCATTTTGATAAATTGAAGAAAAAGCTCAAAAACAAAAATACAAAATTCAATAAGGAAACATGCAAAGAAAGAAGAAAAAATGCACAGATAAAAAGTGAAGCAGTTATATGATGCAAAAGGATGTGGCTGTTTTGATGGATCATTAATTGAATGAGTCAGTAAAGTCCCACAGTTGCAGAAAAAAAAAGCAACTCAATCTGGTTTGGCCTAACAGAAATTACTTATATAATAAGACAAGAAGATAATCCAAATTCTAGTTGATTCTCGTGAAGTTTCAAATTTAGGACTATTTTAGTTTCTGTGGACACTGCACTTGAGTAAGATGCAAAAAAAGGAGAGAAGGACAGAGAAAAACAAGCGTGTTAAACCAAGGCTTAGACAATATATCAGCTTGAAGAAACTAATTTTTTTTAAGAGGAGGTTTAAAAAGATATAAAGACAGTCTTCCAACTTATGAAATACTGTCAAGGAAAGGATAATAAAAAGAATTTTTCATTTTACCTGCAGTGAGCAAATTACATAAAAAAAGCAAAGATTAACAATTGATATGTGTGAGAAAAATTCTACAGTGACTTAAGAACTTTAATAGGACTCTTACATACATCTTACAAAAATTCTCAGATATTTCTAAGATGTGAATATATGTTGAAAACATACATTCTTTCCCTGTTTTAGGGAGAGAGTCAATATACACAAAGATGTGATAAAAATAAACAGATAAGTTTTAGC
Source organism: Notiomystis cincta (assembly GCA_013398075.1). Classification (NCBI taxonomy): domain Eukaryota; kingdom Metazoa; phylum Chordata; class Aves; order Passeriformes; family Notiomystidae; genus Notiomystis; species Notiomystis cincta. Next base: position 207,686 of record VZRX01015400.1, on the reverse strand, counting down.
AAGCTGGAAATTATTACATACATATTTTTATATATCTCTATATAAAATTCATACCTACATCTTATTAGCATGAGTTCTGTGGGAGCAAAAGCAAATTGCAAAAAAGCCTCAAAACCCTAGAAGATGACTAATTCCACCCAAGGAAAAATGACTAATTCCACTCAAGGTAATCACTACAGTAATTTCAACCTCTGATAATAATAGCAGTATTTCTCCCGGTATATGAAGTCTTCTGCAAGGAAAGTTCCACTGGAAGGATCTCTGAGGGCATGGTGGACTCTCTTAAGTCATTGTATTGCATTATTTCATCTTATGCCAATACGAGGAGTCTTTCCTTGGTGAGCAATTATTTTCCATGTTCATTGGGGACAGGACAAGAACAAATGAGCTTAAAAGGGAAAAGTAGGTTTTATACTAGAAAAACATGTATAATTATGGATATAGTTAATGCTGAAAGCAGTGACCCAAGGAAGCCATGGAACCTCCTTTTTTGCTTTAGCAAAGGGAGAAAAAGTTAGGCCCTGGATGGTGAGGTTTGTGAGGTCTGCAAGAATTTGTTGAATGTCCACTAACTTTGTTTCCACTAATCACCTAAAAAATGTAGAATCACAGGACCAGAGAAAACTAGTGCTGGAAGGTAGCTGACTTTTTATTCCCACCAGCAGAACTAACCTTAGTTGTATGCTTTCAATCTGTAATTTATCTAAACTGTTCCTAAAGTTCTCCAGCAATCTGAATCCTGCAAGCTCCCTATGCAAACTATTCCTGTGCTCATGCCTTTAAACCAGAGTATGTTTCAATCCCCACAGAAACAGCCTCTATGACAGTATCTAAAGCCAAGTGAGGCAAAACAGAGACACAGAATGGAGGAAACATCGCTATCAGCAACTTCTGATGTTATTTTTTTAATGCAATTGGTACTTTAGAAATGTTACTGATAGCAAAAATTATTGGCATATTTTCCTCAATCCTTATTTTGCTGTATCACGAATCACACACAAGGGAGTAATTTAATCAGCATAAAAATGTAGAAACCTAATTTAGAGTCTGATCAAGCTCATTACAACAGACAGGACTCATAGTGAGTGGGCAGACTGGCCAGGCTGTGCATGTAATTGGCTGGTATCTGCTACCCTGCAAACAAAGCCTCCTAAAAGGGACACAGAAATGAAACTTTCTGCAAGAGTGCACAATTTTTAAAAGCTTACTATGCTTTTCCAATTCTGTTGCCCTTGAGAGCAATGAACTCCCATTAGTGGAAGATGAAACAAAAAATAACACCAAGGAAAAAAATATGAACAAAAGTCCATTTATTTTTAAAATATGCTAAGTTAACTCAGTATAATTTATGCTACACAAGTGACAAAGATAAGTGTCAGTAGCATATGGATATGGTCATTTGTGTTGGTGTTTGCTTTTTTGTGCTGATGACAAAAACCATACATCTGCTTGAAACAGATGCACTGTAATCTTGCCTTTAACTGAATTCTGCACTGTATGTCTGTAGATGGAAAAGCCAATAAGCAAAACTGCCCCTTTTCATATTTCATAGCATCAAGGGGATTTTCTTTCCAGAGAGTGATTTTTTTTTAAATACCTATTGTAAAGCACAGTGCTGTGACAGACATTGATCATATAAGTAACTTACCTGATACAAAGTATTAATAACATATGTACTAACACAAATGTTAATGTGATGTTTCTTCAATAATTTTTAAAAGTAAGATTGTATTCTACAAAGCTGACTGTTTACTCTACATGTATGTAACTGCATTTTAGTAATCTCATTTTAACTGACTTTCAATTCAGGGAATAATACGTAAAAATAACCAAAACCCTCTCCAAAACCCCACCAAACTTATATTCAGCTACTTAAAAGAAGAATCAGTCTTATATCCAGTGATTTCTTTAGTCCCTAACCTACTGCCAGCCAGCCAGAAGTGGGCAGAAGAAACAAAGCCAGGAAATATTTAGATCATGTTTTCTCAGGTTATTGTGAAATGATCTCAAAATGCTTTTACACAAATATTCCAGCACTGTCATGCAAACATTAACTGCACATAAATATGATTCATCTTTCAAAACTCTATAATAACCAGGGACTACATTCTTACTGAAGTTTAATAGTCACCAATACTATTTTCTAATTCTGGCACCAACTCGTTCTAGTACAAGAGCATTAGATACTATAAAAAATTACTTTTAAAATAGATTTTTTTATTTGCTTATATTAAAAATGCTTTCTCCTCCCCCCTGCCCCAATCTTCATTAATGCTGAATTCTTCCATTTTGGGCAGCCCAGGAAATCTCAATTGCAAAGCATACAACGGAGTATGCTTTTGGCAAGGATAATACAACCATCTTTTCTTAGGCTAAAATAGATAGTATGTGCTGTGAAGCACAAACACTCCTGCTGAATGGATACATGGCTGACCATAGTTTGATCTGGAAGTGTATATACCATATACCCTTTCAGAGCCAGATATATGGGATGCCAGATTTTTAGAGGCCTGGTCTGGCCTCTGGATCTGTACCAATCCTACATATTGAATCCCATAAAGCTGACTCATTGACTTCTCTAATCCATGGATGTCTGGAGAAGGAGACATTCCAATACTCATAAACTTCCTGGTGCCTAAATAAATTGATGGTTTTGAGCACAAAATAGGATATAATAAACACAGTATATTCAAATATTTATTAAAAAATAAAATAAATATATAAGAAGCAACGAGTACTCCCAGACTTCCTTTGCAAAGCTAAATCTTCTGCAGGATCTTTATTTTAGATGCTTTATTTTCAGGTATCATTAACTCATATTTGCTTTAATAATGTCTTCTAGAAGATCTTACAAGTTTTGAAATTGCATTCATTTTTGCTCCTTATCCTCCAAAAGGTGCAACAGATAAGGATGTCCAAGATTTTAAGAAGAGAGAGCTGAGATCTCAAGTTTATCCAGTGTTTACACAGCCATTATGTTTCACACTGATACACCTTTATGAAGTCTAGAGAAATGAAAACCACTCAGAAGTCTTGAACAGTGAGATGATTAGGTTGTATAAACTTAGATGATTTTTAACCTAGGCAATTTTTAACCTAAATAGAGTAGACAATATATATCCATATTTTGGCAAACGAGCATCCAAGAGGCATGCTTTTCTGTGACTATCAAATTCTCCTTCATCCTTTGCTATATCCTTAAACTGCAGGAGAGAGTGTCTTTTATTATATTTGAAGGAAGAGGATATAACGAATAGAAGACACAGTAAATTTTGCATCTGTTAAAAAGTAAATAAACAATCCGAAAGCTCTTTCCCAAAGCTTTGAAGGATGTGTTTGGCTGCATTGAAATAAAGTTGAAAGAGCACAATATCATTATAAGCTATCTGTTCTCTCTCTAGCCCCAGGAGACAGAGGATGAAGAGGAAACTCAGATGAGCATATATTTTGAGGCCAGAAGGCAAAGCTATGATCATCCAAAAAAAGCATGCTGAAAAAAAATGCAATGTGAAATATTTTATAGCCTTTCTTCTCAAAAAAATAAATAATGAAAATTTTTCTTTAGTCTCCACACATTCTAAATGTCATAGTTATTCTGGGGAAGATGAAAGTAACTAGCTAAAAAGAAAGCAATATAGTTTTGTTTGCTTTAGTTTGCTTCTTATTTGTGAGAAGAGCTGGCTATCACTTTTTGATATATATAAAAAATTATTTAAATGCAAAGTACTATGAAAAAGAAAGATGTTTGCTAAGGACAAGTAAGAAATCTACTGAGGCCTGTTTTCATATTGGCCTGGTTACCCTACCACAGAGAAACCTTGTCTACAGTTAAGCATGTGTACCAATATTGGAAATGATGGGGATAAAACTTTAATAAATCCTTGGGAATCAAGCAAAGAAAGAGAACTTATTGTCTGGGGGAGTTTGTTTGTTTTTTTGTAATAGAGTTATGAGAAAGCCTTTTTCTTTCTTTCTTTTAATATCCTCTGTGAGATAAGCTAAAAGACACGACTGTATTAAAAAAGATTCTCCTTATAGACATAGCAGCTCCTTAGAGGTTATCTTCCACATGGCAGAAGATCTGCTTTAAGTTGGATTGCCCTTTTGAAAAAAAACACCATCTAATATTGTTATCTTAGAATTAAAAGTAATCTTATTTCCCTTAAAAATGTATGATTCAGTTATAAAAGGAAAAGTACTAATATGCTGGGTTTAGGTATTTCTTCACCTATGCTGTGAGATCTCAGTATTTCGAATAAATTAATTCATTCAGCTTGTAGTCATGTTTTTCACTAATTTAAAAATAAATTCTTTGTGATAGATTACAGAATTAATAAAGATAACAAAAACATTAATTTCTGCCATGAATTATTAATATTACAACTATTTTATGAACAGATTGAACGTCACCAAGGACCTCTATAATTTATTAATGAATAAGTTTAATGGTAAAAGCCTTAATGTGAATGATATAGGAAACTTAAGACTGATACTATAGTTTAAGACTTGTCAGTGAACTCACAATAAAAAAAAAAAAGTGGAGATTTATTTGACATAGATGTGACTACACTGTATACCTCCTATTCTGTGGTGGGTTAGTTACAGAGTGTTTTAGTTGAAGTGATATTAAAAGGGATGTGTTCACTTGGGGAAATCAAAGAACTGCAGACAAAATTAATATTATGATCATAAGTGGCTTTGGAATGAAAATCTAAATAAATCGTGATTGATAACCACACGTTATCACCATCTTGATCATGTCATAGACTTCCTTCATCTGAAGTGTCATCTTTTCCAGCAGAGATGAGATCATGCCCAGCAGACTGCTGCCTCTGACCTCTGATCTAGCACATTTCTGATAACCACATACTAGTTTATTCATGTTACCATTAAAAAGGTGAGAGTTTAGGTGAGGAATTTGTTCACAACAAAAAGCAAATTTTTTAAAAAAAATTGCAAAAAGGCTCATGAAGACCAACTCAGTAATATCAGAATGTGTAATTATATTATGAATTTTGGGGCATTGGTATATTGGGTTTGTATGGCCACATTTTGGTAGCGGGGGGGGCTACAGGGGTGGCTTCTGTGAGAAGCTGCTGGAAGCTTCCTCCATGTCCAGCAGAGCCAATGCCAGCCAGGTCCAAGATAGATGTGCTCCTGGCCAAGGCTGGGCCAATCAGAAATGGTGGTAACACTCAGAGACAACAGATTTAAGAAGAATAAAAAGTTACTGCACAGACGTAATTGCAGCCAGAGGAGCCTGAACTGAGAATACGTGAGAGAAACAGCCCTGCAGACACCAGTCAGTAGAAAAGGAGAGAAGGAGATGCTCCAGGTACCGGAGCTGAGATTCCCCCACAGCCTATGGTGCAGTCCATGGTGCAGCCCATAGTGAGGCAGCTGTGCCCCTGCAGCCCACGGAGGTCCATGGGGGAGCAGAGATCCACCTGCAGCCCATGGAGGAGCTGGACCCCACACGGGAGCAGGTGATGCCTGAAAGAAGGCTGTGAGCCCGTGGGAGGCCCCTGCTGGAGCAGGGTCCTGGCAGGGACCTGCAGACCCTGAGAGAAGTTCACACTGGAGTAGGTTTCCTGGTAGGACTTGTGATCCTGTCATGGATCCACACGGGAACAGGCAGTGCCTGAATGCTCCCTGTGGAAGAGCAATCCATATTGCAGCAATTCATGGAAAGCTGTTGCACTGGGATGGACTCAAGTTGGAGAAGCTCATGGAGAACTGTCTCCCACGGGAGGGATTCCACACTGGAGCAGGGGAAGGACTCCTCTCCCTGAGCAGCTGCAGAAATAACTTGTTATGAACTGACTGTAACTCCCCTTCTCCATCTTCCTGTACTGCTGGGGAGGGAGGAGACAGAGCTGGGAAAGAGAGACGGTGGAGGGGGAAAGTGTTTTTAAGGTCTGTCTTAATTTTCATTATCCTTCTTTGATTATGTTAGAAGTAAATCTAATTAATATATCTAATTTGAGTCTGTTTTTTGCCTATGATGGTATTTGGTAAGTGATCTCTCTCTCTGTCCACATCTCAGCTCATGAGCCCTTCATTATATTTTCTATCTCCTGTCCCATAAGGGAGGGGAGTGGTAGAGAGGTTTTGGTGGGTTCCAGGCATCCAGCCATGATCCACCCACTACAGCTGGAAACAGTTAAAGAAAGTCCTAGCACTTACTCCCTCTGTCTTGTCCCCCTTTTCTCAGGAGCTGGAGGGGAAGGGACTCACAAACCTTGGATTCATTCAGGGTTAGTACATATAGAGCATCTCTAGTTGGCAACGTGACTGCATTGAAATGATGGCTTGTGAGAAGGTGAGTAGCATGCACATGGTGAGTGCACAGGCTTTCCCACTGAGGAAAACAGACTAGGTAATCACAAGTCTAATTTGATGGCTTAGACTATCTTACTTTCCTGTTCCAATATATAAAATATAATTTTGTAATTCAGTCCTTTGGAAGGGCATTGTATGTGTTTTTCTCTTTTTAGTAAGTTTAACAAACCTGAATACTTAAGCCACTGATTTTCATTTGATATCATGTGCTGTAAATATGGTCCCAAGTCTTCTTGTCTCATTCCTTCATGTTTTGTCTCTGAAAGATTACTTTTTTCTTATGTTTGCACTTCCTATCTGTATTCTAGACTATAGTTATTAAAGTCATTTAAAGGATATCTCTTCCAGAAATGTTAGCCTATGATTGATATAGACTACTGAACAATTTTTAATTTCATTTTTCTTGCTTCAGGATACTGGTTAACAAGTTATTTCACGAGCTGATTCCAGTGTGGCACAACATTTCAGTGAACAAAATATCACTGCCAAGCCCTATTTAGTTTTGAATATGAATTTGTGAGTGTTAAATGTCTGGAGTTGATTATCAGACAACCTAAAATGCTGGCAGACTGCCCTGTATCATATAGACAAGTTTTCCACTTGCCCTGTGCCAATCCCGTGTATAGCTGATTCCACATTAGGAACTTAATTATCCCTCCTGCTTCCCATTTCCATCTTTGCACTTGCAGTTACTTTAAATATAATGAATGTAATAGTGATGAACAAGAGAACTGTCTGAATAAGTGCCCACCTATGAATTTCAACACCTGAACAGAAAATGAGAGAAATGAAGGCTACTGTCTTGAATGCCTTATCCATCAAAAGTAAATAGCATACAGAAAAGCTTCTGTCCTATCTTTTATAGAATATATTTCTTCTGCTAACTTGAATGTATCTCATGTTAATACTGTACAGAAATCAGTGATATCAAGGGCTTTGTTAGGTAAAATGAAAAATGTGGAATTTTAGTGTTTCCTTGTTATTTTCAATGAGTTATGTTAAATAGAGACATTTAAGTAAATGGATCTATTAAACTTATGCCTGTGCTAATTGGCCTCATAGGCTGTGTGATGGGACAGGTCACATAGTCATCTGCATTTAACTTGGCCTTAAAGTTTGCTTTGACATTTACTTTTATGCTTCAGGTTCTGTGATTAAATAGAAATGATGAATGAGTACCATAAATGACTACTCAGTTGTCTGGGCTACAATGCTGCCACTTCTCCATCATGACCTCTAACTAATTTTCTCTATCACTACCTCTCCTGATTTATTCAGAGTAGTCAGTTCTAACCCCCAGATATCTCCAAATCCCCACATTTTTCACCCTGTTCAGCTATTGCTCCCCCACCCCAGAGTTTCCATTCCCTTTTTAAATCACAACAATGTAACTATGAAAGGTGTTAAGAGTTCCTCCTAGCATTAGATATTGAGCCTATCTCAGTTGCAGTGGGACAAATTTCTATCAGCCTATTCTAGACATACACAGATCTGTTGTGTACAGCAGAATTACTCAGCTGGGTTCCTCTTATAGTCAACAGAGGAAAATAATCCCTTTTGGACACAATTTGTCTTATTCTAGATTGAGATCTCTGTATGAGTCATTCACTTAAGAGTTGGACTACATGATCCCTGTGGGTCCATTCCAACTTGGAATATTCTTTGATTCTGTGAGATGAATTGGGATCTGTAAATACTTATTTCTTATAAGGGGATCAATTATTAGACAATGTATAGATGTTAAACCTTCACTGAATAGATCAGATGCATACGTTTGTGTCTGATAAGAGAGTAAGATAATCCTAACTCTATCCAAATACTCAGAGATACAAAATTCACATAATTATATGGGATGGATGGATTTCAGATTAATTTAGTCCCCCTTAAAAAGAGACAAGACAGTAGCATCAGAGTGATTAAGATTCCTTTGCTCATTTCCAAAGAAGGAAATATCAGGAGCCTCACAGACAAGTGACTACAGATTTACTATAAAATCTTCCTGGATTTCTCATTTTCTTTTGGTAGAACTAAAACTGATTTGATTTTAAGTCCACTCATACATGTTTCCATGTCTAGGAAAATCCAGGAGCCACATTATCAAGTCATAGTTACTTAGACCAAGTTTCCTTACCATCTCAGAACCCCATTTCCCATAGCAGAGTCTCAGACGTCTTTATCCTTAAAACAACTTAATCATGGTACAGTAACTAAATAACAAAAGAGCAGCTCAAGCTGGTGCCCCCGAGGAGGGACCCTAACCAAAGGAAACCCTGGGCTTTTATAGCCTGAGAGTCTAAATGCAGGAGGGTCTGGGGGTCATTGGCTCCTGCCGTGTCCCTGAGTGTCCGGTCAGGCGGCCGGGCCGCAGCTCCCCAGGCCCCTCGCTGTGCAGAGGGCTGGCAGTTCTGCCTCTTGGCTCGGGCTCTCACCACACACAGCTCATCTAAGGTTGCCCACTGAATACTGAACGTATTCCTCAACAATCCAAGCCAGATGTTCAAGTTATGCCCACACTGTTAATAGCATTGCACTGAAAATGGTCCTTTTTAGGGATGCCCCAAGTCTAAAAGTTGGCCATATTGTGAATAAGCTGAATATGTTTGGTCTTCTGGCCAGTCTGAACTCAGCCTGAACACTTGTTACTAAACCCATCTGATCTCATGCCTCCTAACAACTCCAGTGAGTAAATTCAGATGCCTTTACAGTAGGACCTTGCTTCTCCAAGGTCAACAACATGAAAGAAAGAAATTAAGCAAGCAAGCAAGCAGCAAGCAAGCAAGCAAGAAATTAGGTTCTTGGGAGTACTCCATGGTCCACCTGAAACTGAGTTTTACCCTGTTCTAGTGGCAGCAGGGCCAGCTCAGAAAGAGCTCTCCTATGATCCCACATCCAGGAAGCAAAGCTGAAGGCTGCAAACGTGTGTGCGTCTGCTCCATATGGCACTGAAAATGTAGCCAGGCAGTTACGACTTTTTAATGAAGGAAAAAGTGAAGAAATCTAAACCACAAACACTTAGACAGTCACTTTGTAAAAAAGTGAGGAAGCCTTCCTGACTAGAACTAGGAAAGACTCAGGAAAGTTTAAAGAAAAGTCTGCAGAGGTGAGCAAAATGAGGAAACTGGATTCACTGACTATATAATAATGACTAAAGACATCCTTCATTCTGCCACTCTACTTTTCCTCTTTCAGAAAATGAGTGAATTTTTCTTCATTTGCATTGGAATTTATCTTCTGATTTATGGTAATAAAACTAGAACTCTTGATGAAGTATTTTAAGTCCTTGAATAAGTCATTATGATATTTCTTTTTATTTTTTATTTCCTAAATAATCTTCACAATTGACTGCAATTGGAATCCAATAATTGATTTTTGAGTCATTATCTTTCATTGTGCAGTCAGTAAACCCTTTAGATTCTGTTTAATGATGAATTCCATAAGACAAACATGGAGAAGACCATTTTAAATGGTTCTCTGAAAGACTGAATTATTAGCACCTACAGTAAATGTCTTAAAACTGATTTGTAAGAAGAAACTTTTCACTATTAAACAACATTTCATTTCCTACAGTATCACCATTTTTTTCTTCCTTCTACTGTGTTTGGCTGATTCTATGAAAACCATGACTATTATAATTTTTAAAACCCTTTCAGATAAAAGGCCTTTATTATTGGATTATACTGATTGACATACTTTTTGGTGATTTTGACAGTGTGACTTTTTCTTTCAACATGCAACAGTTGAACTTATTTTATGAAATCAAGATATTATTTTGCCTCTCCTGACTACATCGTACTGAGACCTTTGGTAGAGAAAACTACTCTGTATTTCTGTATTCTGGATAGCTACTCAGCCACCAACTTTGTTTTGAGGCAGGACTGACATCTATTCTATATCTCTTAGTATTCAGAAGAAGCTGGTCTTCAATCAGAAACTTGTTATTAAAAAGGAAAAATATTACCGAGAAAAATAACCAATTCCAAATGAATTTAAACAACTTTGGCTACATAATAGATTATTTGGGACAACACCAGTTGCTTTTGACAGGACTGTTTTTTCCTGTGAACAACAACATAGTCAAATATATAGTGAATTACCATTTTGTTTTGATGTGCATACCTGAATACCACAAACTCCAGAAAGCATGGAAAACTCAAGTTTCTAGCTTTTAGTTGCTAATAAAGCCTTCATCTACCCATATTATTTCCAGACTAGTGAAATCTGGAGCCTTCAAAGATTCTGTAATCCAAGCACCAGATACCCAGCATGTGTTTAGGACAGATGGTTAGTAGGGCAGCTACAATAGTTGATTAAATAGGCAACAATATTAAATTCATTCCAAATATGGCTTTTAGGGAAAGATCTACACTCTGGTATTTGGTTTAGATTATCGCATTTATCTACATAATCGTTGGCCAAAGCTGTTGATATGACCCAGTTTTGCATGTACATCCTTCCAGCTGGATATTGTCAGTAATACATTCTTAATCCGATTCTTAATCTGCAGTAAATGGTTAGAATTAAATTCTCTGATCAATGTAAAGGTCTTATTTGAGTTTCATGAAGCATGTTTGTCTTCTCACATAAAAAGGTTAATGTGAATAAAAGATCTTTATACTCTGAGGGAAACTGCAGAACCTTTGATGGATTTCTGTTTGAATAAATCCATATCCAGTTCTCAGCACTGTAAAAACAGTATGTATAATTCTGCCAACCCATACTAAGTAGAGTTTAGGACATTTGTTAGTTCCAACTCTATAGGATCTGAATAACTTTGATATAAAATACGAAGACTAAAAATTTTGTTCACTTTTTGAAGTGTTGTGGCTCACTGTTACTTGGAGCAGCCCAAATCTACTGTTACTGATGTTGTCATCACTTTCAACACCAAGCATCAGCACTCTGGTGGAAGTAAATCCCCAAACAGAGGTGTTTGATTGTCATTCCGCTCTGCTAGTGGTCAAACTAGAGAGATTATAAAATTCTGATCATAATGACATTTTGTATCTGGCTGCCTCATTCCTCCCCACCTCAGAAAAAGAGTTAAGTGATCAAAAATGTGGAGAAGAAATGCTAAGCAATTCTTTACATATGATGTTAATGTTTCCTGTGAGATAGAAATGCTTAAATGTCATCTTTCCTCCAACTGCTGATGCAGTTTTTTGCATTGTTACCCAATGCAAAATATTCATCACTTTGAGGGACATTACATCTATGAAAACTTCAGAAACTTCCTATTCATTTTATCTTTATCTAGCTCTTCCTTATGTTTGCGTCAATAATATTTGGCTGGTGCTTTATTTCTACAGGCAATGAGAATCTGGATGGCCCTGTTTTCTGTTTCCTGATAAAACAATATGTACAGCTGTGCACTACCAGCATATGTCAAGCACTTAAGCCCTTAGCATTTCATAGTATCATTGGCTAGTTTAGCACATATGTTGAACAGGGAAGAGAAAAAAACTATCTTTTTGAACCTGCAGGGGATAAAAAGACTTCTGTTTGTTGACAGTATTGTCTCACCTGAGATTTATCTAAGAGAAAGGAATATAATTCTGAGTGATCCGTTCTTTCAATTCCTACTGAATAGCTGATACAATATTGCAGTATTCCACGGAAGACATTGTTACAAACAGCGAATAGACACAGGAGGAGCAGCATGAATGCATTTGTTCTGTCTTTGGCTAGGAAGAGATCATCTCTTAAGAAAAATGTCTGTCTCTCTCTGTATTAAAAGTTCTGAATGTGGGAAGTGGCGTAAGGCAAATGCTGCAGGAGAGGTGGGAGCTATTGTCAAGACACTTACTCATGACCAGTGAATACCTAAGCATCAGTTCCAGTGAGTGCAGAATGTCTGTGCTGGCACTCAGGGTGAACTAAAACATCATTTAAATTATCTGTTTCCAGTTTCCTGACCAAGTGCAGGCATTCTCAAAAAAAAAAAATTAATTCAAACCAAAACAACCCACTGCCCTCTAACAAAAAGAGCAAATCTTCCCAAATTATGCATTTGTAACCCAGCAGGATGGATTTATTAGTGATGGTGTCTCAGCCACTTGACTGTCTAAAGTATTTGATAAATAAAATACTTCATTTTATGCAAAGCATGAATTACCCCAAAGTCAACACCATAACTAAATGCTAATCTTCTCCTTTTGATATGGTTCGGCTGCAGTGCTTCATATCTGTAACCAAGTGTTTGTTTTGATCCCATGATGTAACTTGATGGAATAATAGTGAGAAAATGGAGGACAGGGGAACAACTATTAAGCAACATTGAAATTTTTTGGTAATATTACACCATAATCATTCAATAATCATATTCTACATCTAATGAGCGTAACAGCTCACCAGAGAGACGCTCAGAATTATCTTTGTTATCTTCCTGAGGCATTTTCCTGCCTTTTCTTGAGCCTCACCTGAAGTTCCCATGGCTCATAAAAGCAATGCCTCTGCCAAGTGTCTCTTATACAGCTTTTCATCTATGATCCTTCACAGAACATGAGATTCTTGTCACAATAATGTGAAGGCCACTGACTTGAATTTGAGACTGTCCTGGGTTCAACTGGGATAGAATTAATTTTTCTTTTTACACATTTCATTATAGAGATTCACCTCTGACAGGCCATGTTATTTACAGCTTTTAAAGAAATACTGATTAAAGGTCAAGTGCAAGCTACAATGCATACACATTTATGCCAGTTTTTTGTAGGATTTTGGAGAATAACAATTGGATCTGTGAGCTCAAAATAAAATTCCTGTGTTTCAAACAATGACATAAATGACATGAAATGGGAGTAGGGACCTGTTTCATGTCAGTGATCTTTCATGTTTATTCAAAGAAGTTGTTGCTGCCTGCATTTTGCCATGTTTAGTTTTTTCATGTGCATACCACTTAGAAACAGCAAAAAAACCTACTCTGTTAGTTTGAAACCTATTATTCAGATGTTTTCATCTTTTTTTTTTCTTTGTTTTTTGCTTTCCCCATGATGTTACTTCTTTGCTTCTATCTCTGGTCTGAAGCCTTGCAACCTGGGACTAGAGGGGTTTTATTATTTTAGTGGAACACTATTTCAGGGAAGAGAGGGGAGGAAAGCCTTCTTCAATTATGCTTTAAATGCCCAGAATTGCCAAATCAGATTTCTTCTTGGAAAAATTTGCTTTCTCATCTGAGTCCATGAGCAAGCATAGTCCCCTGCTCACAGTTAGTGGAAGTGGAGAGGGGAAGAACAGATGGGGTATAGGAGATGGGGGGGCCAAAACTGTGCCACAATGCAGCATGCCAAGCAGCAATTTGGTCTTCCCCATGAACTGCTAATTAGCAAACAATTAAAACAGCAATATTCACAGTGGTGTCAGTAATCTCACAGTTATGGGAATTATCCGACGATCTAGTAAGATTAAATGAGAATTTTGCTGCTAACTATTTTATCCTATTTGAAGAAATTGCCTTATTCAATAAATCTTTCGTGATGCTGTTTTTGTTTTTTTGCTTAGAGAGGACTTTAAGTGTAGACATCACTTTACAAAACATGCTGAGTGACTAATGTCTGTCCTGAAGAATTTGTAATGGATTTAAAAGAGGTATGAAAAACAACTGCTCAGAAAACAGATGAGGTAATCTTAAAGACAAAAAAATAAAAAGAAAAAAGAAAAATATAAGATAGGCAAAGATATATTTGCTAATGAGTTCTGGTACAGTATCACCAGTAGTATTGTACAGAGCTTTGCTGAGGCAGAAGCCATCGTGTCTAACCTGGGAGCTGTGCTGCACTATGGGGTTCTGTGATGAGCAGCTCCCGTGGCTACCAGGGTGGATGGGCACCTGCACACATCCCATACCTTTTCCCTGTGCACAGTCACGAAATAGCAGAGGAGAATATTCTGAAATTAAATGCAGCCTCTAGACAGCACAGCTGTGCTGTGCCACTGCCACTGGTTTCAATTCTTCAACCATTAATTGCGGCTCTAAAATCGCTGGGGCAAAGATTTCCAACAGCCCTGCACTGATAACTGACTCTAAACACAAATCCCTGTGACTCCTGCCACAAAATGCCTCTATGAATCTGGAAACTCCAAGATTGTAGTTTCTTTAAAGCACCTGGATTTCCTGCTGTGGAAATAAGAACTTGGATCTATTTGAACCTCTCTTAACTATGGCATCAAAGTTTACCTCTTCATGGCAAGAAATGCAATATGCTCTAGAATTGGCTGCTCTGGAGCTGCTATGCAGCAGCCCTGGGAAATTACCACTGCAGACACATTTTCATACCTCAGGTACACTCGTAAGAAGGAGCAAATTGATGATTTCAATATTCTGGTAGCACTTTCAGTGGGAAGACTTTCTCTGATTCTGCAGGCCCAGAGCATACAGGCATCCTGGACCCAGATCTTTCTAACAAATCCTATCACCTTCTAATTGAACACTTGACTTGTTTACATCTATCCCAGATCACAAAAATCTTGTCAGCATATCAGAAACATCAAAGTACAAAAATTGAAAGATGTAAGAAAAATAAGATCTTGTCCATTGCCTGTTGAGCAAGGATAAATATTCTTTAAAACATCCATTAATTTCAGGTTACTTAGGGTTCAGCTAATCACTTATAAATTAAGCAGAAGTATAGGTGCTGCTTTCAGTGAAAACTGATCTATGTTATATTTTACACAGCAGTAGTTGTAGAAATTTAGGTTACAAAAAATTATCTGCATTTTTAACAAGAAAGACTGCACATAAAACGAAAAAGAAATTCCGCTTATTTTTTATGTGTGTAATATTTTATGCCAGATTTAGGTTTTGCTATGTTTAAATACTACATTTTGGATTCACTTTAAACTGTCAGTGAAGGAAGGCAGGGAAGAGGAATTACATCCCTGGCTGGATTTAGTCCTTCTGTATTTTAATACAAGTGTTGAAATAGATAATAATCCAAACCAAACCCTTTTATTCCATATGAAACACATCTACTTGTGTAAATTAGTCAGCAACTTTGTGTTCTAACTGAATACACAGAGAAGTCTTCTGGGGCAGCATTACTCCTCTGCAGTACCTGTTTAGTGAAGCAAGACAGCTTGCATTGAGTATTCTGGAACTGGGTCTCTGTGCTAACCATAACAGGAAATGATGGGAGTTAATTAGAATTAAATGTTAATTACTCAATAATATTGAGGAAAAAATCATCTGTAGTACTTAAGCTTGTTAGTTATGTAAAAGTCATAAAGGAGGTCTACTTATTAAGAGATTTAATTAAGTAAACAGGTCTTCATGCCAAAGTCAGCTTTCCAGTCTTATGGAACAACAGCCCAATGATTCTGCTGGGTGTACTTAGCTTGTTTGTTGTTCAATTTCAAGTCTCTGTTCAGCAAAGAAGTCAAGAATGTGCGTAAGCACCAAAGAGATTTAATCTAATTCATTAAGACTTAAATTTAGGTCCATGATAAATACCCTGCCAAAGCAAAAACTAAATGGTGCAACCAGTGTGATGTTTAACAGCTGTGGGGGCAATTCAGCCTTAAACTTTAAGAAGTTGCTTGATTCATATATATTTCAAATTGGTGAAAGAACATACTATATAATTAAGAAATTTCTATAATTCCACCACTGTAGTGTCTGATAACCTCACCATCTTAAATATATTTCTTAGGGAGTAGCATTCATTCCATTGTAGGACTAAGGCAGTGTAGAGATGAAGTAAAAGTAAATGCATTCCTGATGTCCTGCCCATTTGGAAGCAGTCATATTTGAGCCTTACTTGCCAAGCGTCCTTGTAGAGGATTTTGTAAGCATTAAGAGCTGAGACAGAGACTCACAAAAGCCATTATGTTAGTTGGCATGAGTGGTTAATGAAGGGAGGACATTCACTGATTATACATTGAAATCAGTTTCTGAGAAGACAATGCCACCATTGCCTTGATATAATCCATGAAATGGACTAAATTCTGCAGCCTTGAAGCAGTTAGAATATTTGACAGTGGCTGGGGGACCATTATGAGAGACTGGATTCAAATAATGATAGGGATTTAAATTTCATTGGACTCCAGTGAGAATATAATCATATGGTTAAAGAAATGAGGAAGATACACCTAACTCCACCTACCTTCAGAAACTCACATTTTCAAAGTGAGGTCCTATCAGGAATAGGGAAAGACCAGTATTTAACACAGAGAAGCTACCAGCTTTATGGAGATAGTTTGGGGGGCTGGGGGCATCAGCCAAAATAGAGAAATTTGGGAACCTCACTGATGGAGGAAACACACACACACAGAAGTTCCATTATTGGAAAATTAAAGAATTAGACAGCAGAGTTTTTTGAATGCAAAAATACTTTTTAAATTGTATTTTATTAGTATAACCTTGAGTGACTTTGCACAGATCTTCCAGTTCTTATTTTGCTAGCCAAATCCCTGGTTGTTTCCAAAGTAACCTACAGACATTAATCCACTGAAGAGGGTACCAAAATGAGATGAAAGCTAAATGCTGAGTAATCCAGACTACAATAAAGAGTCACCATAGAAATTTTAATACCCTTTTGGTTGTCAGGAATGAAGAGAGGAAGTGAAAATATTGACTTTTGCTGAGAGGTCTGTTAAAAAGGGAGAGTATTACAATTTTAGTTTCTATTTCCGTACAAGAAAAAGGGCCACTTGGGAAGACTCAATATGCCAAGGCTATTTAATAATAAAACTACTAGACAAGTAAATATTCCTCAGAGAGTTTCACTACACAAAACTGCACCAGAAGAAGTTGGGTTTGCACATTTCTGTCATTAGTGAGGCTCTTCTGTTTCAGAAGTGCAAGTATATTGTCTCTGCCTTATATATAATAGTGGAAAAAGCAAACAATACTAATGTACCTGATTTTGAGTCTGAGGCTAAACCATGTCACACACTCCGTGTGGACAGTGCTACCTGCACATTAAAGATCCTGCATCTGTGGCTTAATCAGAAAAATTAGCTTAATACTGCCCTAGTTTATACCCAACAACAGCTTTTCAGCACTTCTTCTCTTATCTTCAAGATGACAGTCCTTACACCTCCTTATTTTCCCTGAATTGTTAAAATATGTCAAGTGAATAAACATTCTGTTGTTTCCTTTACAGTAATATCACAGGTGATAACAGATACATTTGGGGTATTTTTACTTCTTTTTACATATCACTTTTTGTAGTTCCATGAAACGTAGACTGTGTTTGCTTCAGCTTTTCAATAAATGAACATGACAATTGACCTTGAGTATCAGTGGTGCTGAGTATGTACATCAGTGTTGCCACTGGCAGAGTGCAGACTGTTCAGGCACTTTGGTTCCTCTCCAGGATAGCCTCTCACTCACCCACAAACTAATTTCTTCTACCAGACTAGACTGTCTTACTCCAGTGTTGATGTCCTGTCACGTTAGAGGTTCATTTTTGCAGTGAGTTCCTTTTAATTTTGAAAACATACACTATAGTGCAGAGCTACTTGGAAATGTGCTCCAGTATAAAGAAAAAAGGATGCTTAAAACCCCAGAATCCAAGTTGTTCTGTCACTTTTGCCTTACCTGCAGTCAGAATAACTGTAACACAGCATTGACATCTGCCTTTTTTACTGGTGTCTCCTATGGATTTTTATGTTTTCTTCTACAAATTCCATAGATTCTCACTCTTGCTTTCACTTGTGAGACAGCAGAAAATACTTTGAAGATGTACTTTGGATTAATATTTGCTATGAATCTTTACCTCCTCAGAAATTAATAACATCATATGGGTTCTTTCATTTTCACTATACTTACTCCTTATTTTTGTATTAGGAATATTCACACACGCTCTAAGTCAGTATAAATAATTTAAATTATACCACTATCATGAATAATGGCATTAGCATAGAAAAAGGTATGACATCTGGAAGGCAGTGTCAGTGGAATTATTATGATAGCTAAGTAATCCCCTTGGTGAAAGACTAAATATACAAAAAATGTAACATCACGTTTATAAAATTCACATACAATTAGGGGTGGGTGGGTGTAAACTGTGATGCTTAATAATCTCTCCTGATCTTTATTTTCACCTATTTAATTAAAAATTAAAATCCATATGCAATTAATTGAAAATAGTTTAGCTAAGTGAATCTTTTAAAACTACTATACTGATTTAAATATTTTTCTCTGAAAATTTCAACAGTATTTCTACAAAGTAGTGATTGAAATTCATATCTTAAAGGTGGAAAGAGTGAAGATCAGAGAGGTTAAAAGCCTGCCAGAGGTAGTGGAGTTCATTAATGGCCAACCTGGAATTGGAATGTATAGCTCATAATTGCCATCCCCATATACCATTTTCTACTGGAAGATAACTTCTTACCAGAAGAAAATCTCAGACCTTCCCCAAAACAAGCACGCCAACACACCCCATCCTAAGCTTGTACAACCCTCTAGAAATTTTTTCTAGTCCTAGATGTCATTCATCTTAAGTCTTTAAGAATGAACAAAAGAAGAAGTTTGTAAAAGAAGCATGGATCTTATCCCAGGACTTGAAATTAACAAATAAATCAATAATAACAAATATTTATGTGAATTTCAATTAAGAATAATAAACTGCTATGAAGCTAGAGTTAAAAAAAGTAGGGAAGAAGATGAAATGTAATCAGGAGATCTCTCTGTTTGGCCTAGGAAAAAAATAAAAAGACAGACATATTGCCAAAAAAGAAAACTGCAACAGGAAAAGAGTTTGAATAAAATGCTGAAGATAGAGAGAGAAAGTATATAACGAAGCAATAATCAGAAAACCTCCTACAAGTTCTAGTGGATTCTACTTTCCTCATAGGACCTGAATCAAACATTTTTGAACTCCCATCTCATTCACTGCAGTGGAATTTTTACAGGCACTCTGTACTGGAGGAGTAGTACATCCATGCCCAACTTGTAAGGGTACCACAGCCATCTCCGGAAGAAATGGTTGGATCTGGAAAATTCTATATGCTCGTAGTGACCTCTAGTGATTATTTAACATTGTCCTCCAATGTCCAAAGGGTACTTGGGCCTATTAAACTCTTCACCTTCAAGGACTGACCCTTTTTGTTTGGCAACACTCATGAAATCCTCGTGATATTTTAATGAATTACAGATATCAAAGTGCTTGGAAATGCATGCTACAGGTGTTGCCTTTAAAATATTTCACAGTGCATCTTTTTATCTTCGAGCTTCTCTTCTCCCGTGCCTAAAATGATATTGTGAATATTCCAATAACTTCGCTTGCAAGTGCTGTGGAGAGGGAAGAGTCATGATACTTCTGCTCAGTGCCACATGCTCTGTAGGCTGCAGGATCAGTGCCCTAAACTATATTTATGGAGTGTGAGATACTAAGTAAAGAATTTCTTACAGCAAATGGGCTAGTGTGGCAGAATCTAGTGTCTATACTGATGCTTATTCCATCTTAATAATTATTATTATGAAAACACTTTTCTAGTTCAGTTTTACTCTGAAAAGATGTTTATCTTGTGCTACTCACTTCATCACATTTCTATGCTTCTCACATTTGCCACATCTGTCAGAATTCTATTCGCATTTCCTGACATTTTCCATCATTATGTAATGAAACCACTTCACTTTTAATGTGGATGCAATGAAAAACTGCACAGGAAATTAATTTAACTAATTTAGTAGTATTACCACTAGAACCTAAGTCAGATTTGAAGGACATGTAGATTCAGGGGTTATTTTTTATACCATCATTGAACTATTTTAGTATTTTGATAAACAATTTTGGCATATCAAAGGTGGGGAAAATGTATATACATTGTAACATGGTCAGGACTTTTATGAAGTCCCAAAATATAAATGGTAAAGAATAGAACAGTATCTTTTTATTACTTGCTAAGTAAATATATCAATCTACATAATATCCTTACTTTGAAGTGTACTATAGATAATAACGATACTTTTCTGAATGAATCTGAGATACTAATTCCTGTGATTACCTGATAAATATATTAAATTCTGATCATTCAGATTGATTAATACAGTAAAGAATTTATTCTTATTTTGCATGTACATATTTGTTTAAAAAAATCAAAATAAAAGTAGGTAAGGCTTTATCAAATATTTCTAATTCTCTCTGCTTCTTATTCTTCAATACATACTGGCAGAACAGAACCTTTCACTTTAATTGACCTTTCAGATATGAAATCAGAAAGAAGTAAAATGAGAAGCATTCAAAACATTTTTACTGCTACCATGAAAGTTCTTAATATGAAAATATAAATTTAGATTATGTGAATATATTGATCCTCTTTTAGTTATCTCCAGTTATCTTTTACATGGTCCTTCTCTTATCTATTTCTGTATATACGTACAAATAATATATTTTAATCACTGTACATGTAAAATATATCTACACATATATATGTGTGTGTGTATGTACATACACATTTCTTTTCAGAAAGAGAAGCACTGAGCCACAGAAATAGAGCAAGAAAAGTCAGAATGTGTTTACACTGTGTGATGAAAAATTCAGTTATGCTAAAATGAGTTGTTTGGGTATTTGTAAAATGTTTCAATGTGTTTTAAAAATATTATTATATACTTTATTTTTTATAACCTATGTGACATGGATATGGATTATAAAAAGCTTATGATGATAAAGCTACCAATTAATATGTAGTAGTGCTCAAAATCAACATAGTGATTGTCCTGGCAGAGAAATCTCTATATAAGGTAAAGAACAGTAAAATGTATTCAGTGTTTTGAAGGAGCCATTTATGAGACCCCTGTACCTGAGTACTTAGACATGGCAATTACAAACTCTGTATGTAAATCATTCACTCTAGTGTACCTCTCTTCAAGGCATCCCTTACCACAGGATGCAATGAGGCTCTTCCAGGACCTGTTAATTTCTGCAGGACCAGGAGGTATGAAAGGCAGCCTGAGCCAACAGGACCTGCCTGTGAGCTCAAAACCTTAGACTTGTATGCTCAATGGTTTAGCTAAGATTGCACTGGGCATCTAAATGCACAAGTGTTCTGAATCATGAGGAGCAGAACTTAGCAACATCTTTTTTTGGAAAAGCATATCCCAACAGTGGAAATATTAGACCAGAAAGTAAAAGACACGGGCATTTTTCACATCTGCCACATCAGCCAGTTTTCTCACAATGGACTTCATCTGACCAGATGTAGAAAGCCTTGCCTTAGCCTTGTACTACAGTTAATAAATGTGAATAGACACTTTTAGTAATAAGTTCATCTCATTCTAATGTAGCATGTTAAACATGTGGGGTCGAATCATGCCTTTCACCTCTCTACAGTCAGTTCCTTTCTATCAAGAATTAAAATAATATATAGTATTAACCATGATATGTATGTCTACATTTTAAGTATAAAGAGGTAAGAGATTAATTCTAATTTGACATTTGCTTTGCCCCATTTTTCTGTGAAATGGTATAGTAATATTCCCTTCCTACTTTTCTTTGTCTATGCTAATTTATCTATACAAACTGCCATTTGACATTTATGGTAGCAGCATCCCACAGAAGGCAGGACTAACATTGACTAATATCTCAGAAATGATTTCAAGTCAGGCCTGCTCAGTGTGCCATATTATATAAAATAAAACAAAAAAACAAATAATTCAAACATTTTTTTCTGTTTATTTTATTCACTATGTATTTTTGTTCAATATTTATTTTACTATTTATTTCACATATGTTTAACAAAAAATATGGGGTTTTACATAAAATATTTCAGTATTTTCACACTCAGACAATTTATGTAAATTACATTTAACAATACTAAGATCAGAATTTTTTTTAAATTGACATTAATAGTTGAGCAGTTATGCCTGTAATATTATTTTACATTATTTCATTAATTTATTTTGCATAAATGATACAGATAAAATTTACATTACCTTAGCATTTAAGATACACTTTTTCCATGTCTGTGTCCATAATGCAAAGTCTTATGCAGACTACATCTTGAATGAAAAATAAATACTACTATACCTAATGCCAATGGTCTGAAATCTTCATTAGAAATGGGGAAAGGGTGAGCCTGGAAGACATCTTTACATCTTCCCATAGAGGGATTTCTAACTGAAGAAGAAATAAAGCAAAAACAAGCCAGAGGAAGGCATTCAAACAAGAATGTAACTGATACATCTTCCACCTCACTCAGGTTAATTTTTAAACCAGGACAGCCAGGTACTGCTTTTAAGATGTTAGGGGGAACTTCTGCATTATGTTATAATAACTATAAATAAAATCAGCTGATAAAAGTAGTTGTTGTTGGGTATAAATTAAGGCAGCATGAAGCTAGTTTTTCTGACTATTTATTATTAAATAGTCTTGGCATATTGAGCCTTCCCAAGTGGCCCTTTTTCTTGTATGGAAATATTAACTGAAATTGTAATACTCTCCCTTCTTACTAGACCCCTCAGCAAAAGTCAGTATTTTCACTTCCTCCTTTTGAAAATTATAGTTATATTGACCACACAGTAAGCAACAAATCTAAGTGGGAGGCAAGTGAACCAGATCCTCTCCAAAGAAATGCAGTGAGTCATGGGCAAAATTACTCAGTACTTTAAAGAGATACTCTATTACCTTGGATTCTCATTAGTATTTATCTTAACTAATTGGAATTTAAGTTCTCCAGGGGCAAGGAGTAATATTAATTCATTGTTGAGTATTCTGACAGAAGAGGATCCTGACCTCCATTAGTGTATGTCAGTGCTTTGTCAGAATACACTGTAGGCAAAAAGAGGAGAGACATCATTTGAATACTTTGCATCTGTTATGAACTTACATTTAAAAAAAAAATTTCAATGACTACACCTCTTCTAAATAACCTCAAATTTCTCCAATTATCATCACAGAGAAAGTTGTCCTTTATGACCGTTTAATAGATATTACTGATACACAAAATGCCAAGAGTACTTATGATGCAAAACATACACTAAGCTTCCTATAAAATACAAAGAAAAAAATCTTTTTCTGAAATTCTTTATCTGCCTTTTAAACTCTCTAACTTTTAAGAAATTCAATCTTGTCCCAGTCAATAAGTTTGTCAATCTAAACTGCAATCTTTTGCTGGGACTACATAAGAAAATCAAGTTTCAGTCAGTCATCTAAAGTTTTCTTCCTCTCTCTCTCTCTCTATTGGTTTCCAAATAGATTATCATCTCAGTTATTGAGATTCAATCTGTTTTCCATCACTTGCTTTCTTCATTTATCCTTTAATGTAAAATCACTGTCTCTGAATATGAATAATCACAATTGTTAAGTGTAGATTTTATGCCATACATTTAATTCTAAATCAGTATTACTGTGCTCATTATTTTACGTTTAGCAAAACCTCACTGATCAGGAAGAGCCAGCAACCACTGTAAGAAAATCAGAACTCCCACAGATTTTAGACTTGCACACTTTCATATTGTTATAACTCTCTGATTTAAAAAAAATTACCAAGTATTTTTACTATTTTTCTCAAATTTAAAAATATTCAAAAATGTAGAATTATCTAATAACATACTGTGTTAGGATGCAGAATCTTTGCTTATTGTACTTCAATTGTATCTTCTGCCTTAATTACTGACTCCCTAACCTGCTGAGTTAGGATTCTTTATTTGTCCAGCCTTCTCCCAAACCAGGGCAGTGTGTTTTTTAGGGTTTAAACTCATGGCATGATTCACTGAGTATAACAAACCTTCTTCAGATGATCACCAACTCATTCACTTTTGCTCAGAACTTTTCTTTCTTTTATTTAAAGAATTTAAATTTGTGATTTAAAGCAACAGAAAGAGCTGCCTGTCCTTCCCAGGGTCTTGAGTTCCACCCACCTCTACAGTTTTGCTAATCCAGTGTGGATTATCCTGAAATACACTTCTCCCAAGATTTGCTTGACAGCTGCCTGTTTACATCCTTCTCCAAACTAAGGTTTCTTTCTGTATCTGGAGGGAATAGCCAAGATAGTTTTGACTTCCTGCATGTTACCTAAAGTTCCTGCTTGTTCAGAGATATCATAATTTCTTCTTAACTGCTCTTTAAGGAAGAAAATGCAACACTCAGAGGACTACTGAGCAAACTTTCCTGCCTAAATGTGCAAAGAAAGGCTCTGCTTTTTTTCTAACTCTCTTCCCATGACCATTCTGCCTCCTTTTCCATAGCAGAATTAATGTTCTCTTCTTGGCTAATTGGACATGTTGGAATTTTTTTTACTGATCCTTTCCACAATTTCCTCATTCCTCTAAAACAATAAGCTTGACCAAGCAACACATTCACTTTCAAAGTCTTGTTATTAGATGACTTATCTTACTGGTTTACCTATGGCTCCATCTCAGACAGCTTTAGTATCCCTTTTTAAAGTTACTAAACTACACTAAATAACAACCCAAATCAGTATGAAGTTGGTAGGAGTTATGGATCATTGGAAACTTATGGCATCAAAATGAAATCAGTCAAAAAATAATGGTTTTGGCAGCAATAAACTGTGCATTGTACTGTAATAATAATATTTTTGCATATGTAAAACTGTAGTTGCTGTGCAGGCACTGCCTGTTGGGCAGGTCCCAACTGCTGGTCCCTAAGGACACTCCTACAAGTGCTGTCCTGAGTACACCTCAGATAACAGGAGGGACTTCAGCCCTTGTAACCAAAAGGGAGATAGAGAGCTCTTATTCTAAAATAATTGTCAAAGAACAGGAGTCCCTCTCTCTCCTACAACCAGATGACTGCTGTACATTTGATGCAGACATTTTAGATGAGTAATACTTTTAATGAAGCCCATCTGGAAAGATAAATATATATGGAAGCAATTTAATACCTCTGTCTAGTGTATTTTCTCATATGTTTTAGTACTAACATATTTTGTATTTCCAGCTCAGAACACAGCAAAACAAAGGTGCTTGTTAGTTGGAAGCAAATTAGCATAAGCAAAAACCTTTTAATCCTTCAGAATTTTTACTATATAAATTAATAATTTGGGGCTCCTCATTCTTCATTGCATGATTAAGCCTATCTGCATAAAAGAGTCTTTTTTTTTTTTACAGGGACACATCTCTTTTCTATTTGGTGGAGTTCCAGCTTCATAAGATTGACTGAAAACAGTGTAAGGATTCCTCTTTAAAAAAGAGAGAATTTCAGAAAAATTCCAAAGCCGAACACTTGAAGACATTTAATTCTATTATAAATCTTTTTTTAATCCCAAATCTGATTTTGAATTAAATTCATAGTTTTTGTTTCTTGCTTATTTGGAACAAGTAAGTTTTCATTAAATTGAATGCAGAATCGATATATTTTTATTTATACTTTAAGTAACTATGTAAAAAACGAAGCTTTATTAATTGTGTTTTTCCATTAATACTGTGTATTTCAACAAAATGGACATCAGTGTTAAAGAGAAGTTCAAGGAAACTGAATGCTTATTTCCCTTTTTACATTTAGATAAAATACAGAGCACTGAGATAGAAATGAAAGGAGGAGTTTTTGGTTGCTGCTTTCACTCCTATCACATATTTAGGGAACAGATACCCAAGATAATTATTTCTCATGCTCTGAATTTTGCTAGTCTTACTACAAAGAAAAGTTCCAGGCTTAAATTTTAGTCAAAACCCTAGAGGGTTCAATTCTTTCAATGTAGATGCATCTTGGGAGACTCAAATTACTGCAATTTTAGTTGCGAGTATTTTATGTCTACCACTGTCATCTAGCTAGTAAGGAACAAAACCTGAAAAATAAGACCTACTGAATTTAGTGTTGATCCTAAATCATAGCCAAGCAAGGAAGACAAGAATGTGCTAAACTGCTATCATGTGGACAATTCCCCCCCAAGTCTGAGAGACATAAATGCTACAGCTTAGATATGTGCTAAAATATCTGGGTATATGAAGGCTTATATATATGTAGCGGATTTTTAATGTATAAAAATGTTAATACTTTACCAACTATACCAACTTATGACAATCCTGATGTAATTAACACAAAAAAATCTGCCATCCTAAGTTTTGCAATATTCTGTGACAGGCTTGCAAGTATTGAAGTGAATTATGTATAGTTTGTCTTTGGAAAGTGCTAGAGCTGACCAAGGGCAATTTAATTTAAGCATACATTAATACACTCTAAATTATCCTTGAACTCTTAACTGCAACACTTTTAAGAATGCTTTTAGAATTTTATTACCAATAAACAGGAAGGCACAATAGCAAGAGAGAAAACCTGACTAATTCTACTGAATATGTGAGGAGTTAGCTTCCATTTGCAACTGACTGGTACAGAAAATGGCTTCTCCTTTCAGTTTCACATGCAGCCCCGAGGAATTTTCAGTCAATCTAAATATATAAACCAGTTAAATGCTGCTGGCTTAAAACATTATAATGGTTTGGACATTAAAGCCCAAAGTGGGCACAATGGTATGAAAGCCAGACATGCAATTATGAGTTTGTACAATACATTACACTTACTATAAACACCCAAAGTACTTGAAATTAGCTTGTGTTGTTAAACCATATCTGGTATAGACGGAATGTATACTGAAATAAATAATTGTACATATTTTCCCGCTTATGTAAATAGTTAATATAAATATCACCATCTACTGGCAGAACAAAATATGGAGCAGTGTTCACAAGCTTGTAGGATCAATAAAGGTAAATACACAAATTGATTCCAGTTTACACAGCTCTTAAAAATCTGCAGAAATACTGTTAACTTCATGGTGGCTGGCAATGGCCACATTATTTTCCCAGGTTGTTGTGTGGAGTTAGAGGTGGCTTCCTAAGCAGCTTCACACACGTCTCTAAAATTACCCCACATGATAAAGATGGTCATCTTCAGCTAAGAATAATCTTAATTTGATTTCAAACTAAACTGCATACTCACTATGCTCTCTGACCCATATGAAAATAACTTCTTATTACCATTGCAGTTTGTGTTTATGATGACAGTGTTTGCAAAGACTTCCTCTTACCAGCATGAACTTTTATTATTTTTCTGGTTTGGGATTTTTTTTTTTTAATTGGTAAGTGTATCTCTAATTTTCATTTTGAAATATCAAAGAGAAATGACTTCTCTTATTTTTCTCAAAAGTGAGGCTAGTTGGCTTGTTAATGGAAGTAGGAGTAAAATGTTAAGAGAGGGCTAGCCTGGGTTTTTATTTGCCTTTTTGTATGAGTCCTTAATATGCTCTTTTGTGTGTTCAGGCTTTTTGAGCAATCCTGAAGGCTAAGGTTTCAGTAATTTTGATAAAAGCTTAGAGTTTCTTGTTCTCGGTTGCCTTTAGGAACTAACACTTTGAGTAAAACATTAAATAGTACAAGACTTGTCATCAAATTTGAGAGTTTGCAAGACCTGATTTGAGCTGAGACAAGTAAAATAGTTCTGAATAGAAAGATATTGAGAGGGTAAAAACATCAGAATATTGCCACAGTTTGGATAACAGGAGATGAGAAAGAAACAAATGAAAAAAAATAAAATCGAGACCCTAACAACAAGAGAATGGAAATAGGGTATGTGGAAAATAAAAAAAAATAAAAAAAGAAAAAGAGTAGGTTTTAGAGGAAAGCTCAATAACCTAGGAGCTATAAAAGTGTCCTCTTCTGAAGAAAAAAAGGAGAACCAGGGAGGGCAATCTCATGAAAGTCAGGAAAGAGCAGAGCACTGACGTAAAAGTACTTCTGGGCCCAGAAATACTGGGAAGTAAAAAGACAGAGGATTAGAAATTTGGCCAGAGTTTATAGGTCTTTGAAGATTTGAGCAAGAGTCTTCCAAATAGAGGAAACAGTTGAGAAGGTATATTTGAAATAATGTAGGAGGAACACAATACTGCAGCTTATTCAGGATTTATTATAGACTGAGCTCTTCCAACTGTTTTAATATCCTAAAGTAATTGCTACATCCTAGAAGACATCCTAGCAAAGATTAGGAATTGGTGCTGCTGACTATACCACCTGACACCACACTGCTGCTCAGGCACATCCAGTGGAAGATAGGTGGCCCAAAAAAGTCTGTGTTTTATAGAGACCTAATTATGAAGGAAGTCAGAAATGGTTTCTTCAAGGACAGTAATAAAAGCAGCAGTTGTTTGCACTGTGGGTGCAAGAAATGGCATGGCCTCTAGGTAAGGAGCGAGCTCAAAGTAAAAGCCTTTGGGAATATATATAAAAACATTTCAAGAGTTTAGAAAGGCTGAGAGACTGAAAAATAAAAGGGTTTAGTTTTTTTCTCTATATGCCATTAATCAACCTTAAATTGCAAGGCCACTTTTCCACAAAACCTTGCCTTTAATGCTTTCAAACACAGAGCACACAGCCTATGTTCAGGGAAGATAATAAGCAGAGTGAAATGCCTAAGGCTTGGAATTTGCCTTAAGGTGATGTCTTAAGGCCTTGGTACAGAGCAGATTTTTGCAGCTCTAAGACCTCACTTGTTTTTCTATGCTGTTGGATATACACTGTCCTCATCTACTCCCTCAGCCCCCACATCATTGTTTTGGTAACCATCTGTATTTTTTTCTTCTTTAGCCAGAAAAGCACTTTGGAACAACATCAGAATTTGCAAGAGATTCTTCCTGACAACTGCATTAGTGCTAAATGGCCCAGGATCAGGCTGTGTCATGGGACTGACCAACTCACCACTAGTCTTTCTGGCACGGATTTCAGCAAATGGTTTCATAACACTCAAAAATATTAAAAAAAAATCTACCCTATCTAGAAAACAAAAAACCCCACCCACGTTTTATTTTTTCAAACAAATCAACTGTTTTATATTGCACAAACCTTTGAAAATTATCATCTTTCTATCAATTAGCTACGAATGCCATTTTGGTTTTGTTTTACAAAACTCTCATTTGAGAAAATAAGAATGTGAAAAGACTCATCACAATCCCAGCTTGATGCCAAAGGTAATTAACAAATAAATTATCATTCCTTACAAAGTAAGGTGAGGGAAAAGTATTCAAGTATTAATCTCATGCATTAAAAGACACCTTTTCACTACGTCAGAGAAGGGCTATTGGATCTAGAAATCAGAAAAAGAAGGACCAATGTGAATTGTTACTTTTTCAATCTATGTAGTGAAAAAATAACTTTAAAATAATTTAAAAATCAGTGCCACGTTCAGGACACAATTCTGCATAATGGCAGCAGACATTTAGGGCCTTACTCTGACTACTTAAGGGGTAGACCTTCCTGCAGCACTTGAATCACAATTCCCAGCACATTTTCATGCTGCCCCTGTGGCAACAGGCAATAAGCTGTAACATCTAGGTCACAAATTAACACTGAAACACAGAGGTGGCTCACATTACTTTGAATTCACATTGTAATCCACAAGCCTCTATGTGTCTATACCCTGTGTCTTGCCCCATGCTCTCATTGAATTCTGGAATCAATCTACTCATTTTCCAGAGAGAGGAAACCAGGCACAGAGGGGAGAGATTCACACCTGATTTTCACCTTGACAGTAGGTTTGGACACAGCTTAAGCTATTTGGCACTTAGAAATTGATCTAAAACAAGGTAGTTAAGACATTTAGCTCTCTGACTTTATAGGTCAGTAATACCAGCCAAGGATATTGCAGACTGTCACCCTAGAATTCTGCTACAGAGAGTGGAGACAAATAGGCATTTTTAGAGTTCAATTCCTCTGAACTGATTTAGATTTCTAAGTCATGATTAGATGAATCGTGTCCCACAAGTGACTGTTTCTCTTCCCTGACTATAAAAAGTCACCATGCTGTCTAGCTCAGACAAATACATCCATATTAAGGAAGGATGTTTCAAGTTAGATGAGATTAATCTCACACATGGAGGTTAAAGATTAGCTTTGAAAGTATAAAAGTGGTTTACAGTGTAGTCAGGGATCATAGTATGACTTTCCAATGTATTTAGATGCCTTGGCACTTTCGAAAAGCTCACGAGTTGTCTATCTGCAATCTCTGGTAGTTAAATATTTCTACCCAGTTTTCCCATAGAAATTTCCCATGCAAATACTCTCACAGGAAGGTCAAATGAAGTTCCTTATCCTTAAAACCAAAGTAAACAGATCCTACCACACATATAAAGAAAATGCAAGTCTGAAGAGCTGGGCTTTCATTCCTAGTTATATCACAAGATACTAAGCATCTTTTAGGATCAAAGGGTTGTCCAAAAATCTAAAAGCTTTGAATTTCTTTCTGATTACAATCCTCTCTAAAACAAACTGAGAAATGTGGTCCCTGAGAAATTTTCTTTCTTTTGTGCCCACAATTTTCCAGTCCTAAAACTAACCATAAAAGTCCTCCAAAAACTCTGAGAAGTGGGACAAAGGCAATATCATATATTTCCTGTGACAACACACTTGCATTTGCTGATATAGCATAGAAATTCAAACAAAAAAATTATCTGCTTTAGTTGAGAAATAAATACTTTGTCTATTCCAAACAGTAAGTTTCAGATGATAAAAAAATTTCCTTGCAAGCCCATATCAATACTTCTTTAAATAGCAGCATATGCATGCTATCTAATCAGCCCCAAACATGTTTTGATAGCAATTACAATACCTGGGGAGGGGGGTTGCTTGTTTGTTTATTTGTTTGTTTTGTAGTCTTACCAGAAAATATCCATCACCACTAGTTCTCCAGAATGACTGAAAGACATCTTATTTCCTTAGCAGATCTGGCAAAAAATGCAAATAGATGAGTCAAGTGGCTGCCCTGCACTTTTCCTGATGCTGGGTTCCCTTGAAGCTCCTTAGATGCTGTAGACTTTGTGACTCCTTTACCAATATTAATCGACCGGCAGGATGATTGGAAGACACAGTAAAGGGCTACTCTGGATGCCTCTATTGATTCTAATACACAGCCATCATCATTTCTCATAACACAGCAAGGTTTTAAGAAGGTTTTGTACTACATAAAGTTTAAAATAAAATTGTAAATGTGACATTGCTCTGCTCATTCTTCTAGCGGCAGTCATAGTAAATTTACCATAGTGTGTAATAGGAAATATTAGTAATGTCCAAACATTGACTGATTGACATTACTGTCAGCTGTGTGTCATTAATACTCTTATTAAGTGCTATGAGAGGTTGGTTGAATGGGCATTTATGGCCCTCAAAGATGAAGATTTTAAAAAATGGCTGCTTGTACACCTGTTTCTCCACAGCAAACACATATTTATGCAGCTGAAAGACTGTAATTTATCTGCAAGGGAGAGAAACAGTTATCAAAAGTAACATACACCACTGTTAGACTGGGGGCTTTGACATGACATTTTCTATGCTTTTAATGGGAATGACATCTATAAAACTTGTGATAGGACACTCATACCCTATAAATTCTTAAGATAAGACTTTCAACATTTGACACCATTTTCTAGAAAAGCTTGGCTATTTCTGACAGAGTCGCCAACAGTTATGGATGTGCAGGTTATGACTTCCACAGTATTAAAAAGCTCCTCTGCTATAAAAAGAATAAAGGGTTTGATGATTAATTACCAGTAGTCACCTGCTGTATTACTATCTGGATGAGAACATTAACATGGCAATAATCACTGCAGTCTTCTGAATAAAACAGCCATAAAATGCATGAAATCAGACATGCACAGAGTGAATCAGCAGTGGAAATGTATGTGTATTGGCTCTGTGAGGCATATGATCAAAGGATGATCTACACAGAGCCACCAACTCAGCAGAGCATGAAAGATGGAAGTCAGAAGCCAAATGTGCACAGAGCTAAGAATGACTAAGGAGTTAAAACTTGCAAAGACAGAAAGCCAAATTGCACCATTCCCATAAAGGTGTAACCACCTGTCAATCTGGTTTGGTCTGCTGAGACTGCTTCAAAGACTCTAAAAAAATAATCAAATAAAAATGGTCAAAATGAGCTAATGTGTTAATTGCTGTGGGAATCGAGGCTAAGGCTACAATAATTGCAGAAAAAGCTGAGAAGCAAACTTTGTAGCTACAAGAATTTTGTGCAATTTTTTTCTTTTCTTCCAAGTTGCCTAATAACTGAATACTGAAACCTGGCCCTTAGGGTACAGAAAGTAGTTCTCTTGCCTGATATATTTCTCTCCAGCTGAGTTGCAAACTATTTAAAATTTGCCCTTTCTTCTGCAGTGCTACATTTTCAGTCATATTTTGCACATGGGACAGAAGTAGCAAATAATCACATCCAATCTGTTGAAAAGCAAGTTCATGTTATAAGCAAAGTCCAGTGCTACAACTGCCACCCAATTAATGGACATTCTGAATCCTACTTTCAGCTTTTTGTATACAAGGCACTTGCAGGATTATTAAAAATATTCTTAAAAAGGCAATTTTTGGATTTGATGTGCAGGATGTAAGAAAAAAATCTCACTGAAGAGGGATCTAAATAGCAAGAGCTGAATTCAGTTTTGACAGCAAATCCATGCTGCACGGTGCGTGAGGAAAACAGACTGGGTAAGTCTAGTTCAACTTCTGATGTCCAGATCACCAGCTACTTACACAGGTTCGAGTTTTCAGCAAAGTTTAATTGACATCTGATTGAATTCTTGAGAGGTTTGCATCTCTTAAGGTAACAGAATTCATTTGTGAAGTACTAAGGCACATAATTTTAAAATCTAGCCATCTTCAGCAAAACAGTCCACTGATAACTGGATTTGAGCTCACACATAGTATTAGGTAAATGTTGAAGTGACCCAAATAAGAATTATACTCCAAAGTATTGACTTGAAAATATGAAAAGTAATTATAAATTTGTGGATAATTCTCATACAACTATTTTCTTGATGTCCAAGACATTTAGGGCAAAACCCTTTTAAATCAGTGTGGCATCACTGAGTGAAGTATTCAGTTAAAATTATTCATTCATCAAGGTACTCCAAGATATTTTTGCCATTTAGACATTTGTCTACAAACAGATGTCTGTATATTGATCCTACATTCAGTCCCTTTTTAGCAGAACTCACCAAGTCTGTCAATCCTTGATATACACACACACCCCTATATACATAAATTTATATGTATGTATAAACTTCTGTTTTATCACATTAACACAACATAGGATAAACACTGCCCAAGCACTCCTCCATATGGGCCATCCCACCATTCCTCTGTCTCCATAACAAATTGTTAGTACCAAGGTATGTCTAAGCCACTGAATGATGAAAGCTAAATCCTTCCTTAGCAGAGGCAGAGAACAGCCATTCCCACTTTCTATGGAGACACCAAAGCAGAAAAGTTTTTTACAGAAATTAACCAAGCCATATATGGACAGAAGGATCTAGGCCAGTTTCTTAGACACAAGGTTTAAAACAGATAAATACCCAGACTTGCATTGTCTTAAGACATTTTGTTAGAGAATTAGAAAAAAAAGAGGTTTGAGAGGCTGAAGATGGAGACAACAGTGTAAAGAACATGTAGAGCACACACTCTCTTCATTTTTATCAATGATTTCTTTCAAGGAACAAAGCATTTGTTTTCAGAAAAAAATGGGATTTAGTTTTCTTTTGATCCCTCCCCCAATACTGATAATTTTTTGCTTCAGATGCGGGTGGGATGAGCAGAAAACTTGGGGATTTTCTGAATAAACTTGTCTTCTCAAGAAAAAAATTATTCTTCTGGCCAAAGTAGGACATTCAAATAACCATCTTCTCAACCCCTCTGCTGACAGAGGTTGTATCTCTGAAGTCCCTGAAAATCTTTTAATCTCCCATCAGCACGTTCTCATTCTTTTGAGGTTATTCTATATTAAAGGTCAAGAACAGTGCAACTTGATGGGTGATCAGTTGACTCAGTTCCAGTCCAACAATAAAAGCACGTGCTAGATAAAATGTTAGACTAATTGTATGATCAGTGTCTGAAAGAAGAAACTGTGACATTAGTGTAAGCCACGAAATTAAAGTGACTGCCTATTAAGAAGTAAATACGCTTGAGAAGAAACAAAATGGATTAAAAATAATTCATCAAGAGTTTAAAAGCTTGAAAGACTTGCTGTCTCAAGAGTTATCCTTCAAAAAGTACCAAATAATACATAAGCAAACACTCGCATATCAGGTCAGAAGAATGACAGCATTAGAATAAATGTGCATTTATCTGTCCAGGAATTCCTATTCTGCATAGAACTAAGCCTAAATGCTGACTTACAGACACAGTTATGTTCCTGGTTTATGTCAGTCGCTTGAACCCAGTGCATGGGATATTATCATGATGGCAACACAAAGCTCAGACAGTGATAATTAGAACTGAGAGGCAATATGGAGAATTATACAAGTATATTTTTAAGTGTAGTTTGATTTTACAGGGTTTGTACCATTATAACTTGTGTTCTACTGCTATTCAGGAGTTTACATTTTTTTAGGGACAGATATTAGCAGAAAGACAGTGCTCACATCCAAAGTTCAAATTCTGGATGTGAAAAACTTCAGCTTGCATAGTCATTCATATGGCTGAAAGCTGATACTTGGTTACCTTCCACATGCTATTGATTTTGCTCTCTCATGGACTGTCTTCTAACTAATTAATATATTTATCTAACTGATTTGCAAGCACTTATTTCACTGCTTAGATAGCAGCACATAAATAGCTCTGTCACAATAATTTGGATTTAACAGAAACCTAGAATTAAACATGAAGTATTCACAGAATCAAAATAGAATAATTTTCCTTTGACACTAATTTATGAGAAGAATGCAGAATATCTAAATTAAGGTTATTTTAATTAAAAATACGTGACCAAAAAAATGTTTGGTTTTTTTTTTTGTGATGTACCAACAACTCAGTAGAGAACGCAAACTGTAATTTTTTATTACTTTGAAGGCTTACTGATTTGTTTGCAAATAGCATGGTACTAATAAAAACTCTAGTTATAATGATAAATTATTGTGCAGAACTTATTTTTCAGTCTTATAAGAGTACATAATGGAAACTTACATGCACAAACATCTGGGAGGAAATGTATTTAGTGATTTGGGAACTAATTAAAATACGTATTTTCTCATATGAGCTTTTAATTAAAACACCTTAATTTTTTTATAAATCTTTGGAGGAAAATACCTATAAATGTGGTGGTAATTTTGTGGGTTTTTTTATAGGATAAAGCTTTCAGAGCAAGTAAAAAACTCAAAGCTGAATTCTTCTCAACATGGAAAACTCTCATGGAAGGAAAATTCTAAAAATGTTATGAATTTCCAGAGCTGTGAAATTATGTGGGTCGATATGAACTGCAGCTTTTTTTGTTTCCCGAATCAAATCATGGAGGTAGATTTATTGATTCATTTGTTTTACCATGAGCAGTGCTTCTTGGATCTTTCTATTACAGGAAAAATACAAAGCTTAGTTAATTTCTATCAAAAAAGCTAGAGCTGTGAGTGGATATACATTTTTCTAGCAATTCAGACTGTCAGTTTTAGCAAAGCAAAGAGAAGAAGCAGCAAGCTCATGTTCTGCCAAAAGTACAACCGTAGCAAAGAAAGGAACACATACAAATATATATGCATAGATTTGGGTGGGTTCATCTTCAGAGCTTTGGCTTTTACACAGCCAGCCTGAAGCACTTCAGTGAAACGTAACTTTCACTTCCTAAAGTCCAAGAGGCTTTAAAGGTTTCCTAAATTAGGCAGCCCAAATCATTAATCTCCTTAGAAAAATTTGGCAAACCACTGAATTCATATTGACACAAGAACTAGGAGGTAGCAGACTCAATTAAGAAAACCATTTCTCTCCTCTGATGGCTTTGCTCTTTCTCTCTGAAATCACCAGAGTAACACTGACTTTATCTCAATCACAGAGAAAGAGCTTATGTTTCAGGATGGGAACAAACAGGTATTGATAAAGTAAGTACTGAGTCAAGCCTGAATCCAAACATGAAGTCATCCTGCTTTCCAGGTTCAGGTGAGCTGCAGTCCTGCTCCTGATCCTCACAGCGACAGTCCAAAGCTAACCAAGGCTAGCCCGACTTGCAGCACTCAGGGCACTCAGACCCAGCAGTGAGAGAGGAAGAGATTAATGATCTCACTTGCTCCTAGCCATCCCTCTGCTGAGGTAGGAGGGGGTCACTAAAGGAAGCAAGGTCCTACAAGGGAATGTGATACCAACTATCGTGGGTTGGACGCTGGCCAAAGGCCAGTGCGCTCATGAAAAAATTATTCACTTATTTTCCTCTGCTGTAATTGAGCAGAGGAGGAGAAAACAATTAAAAACACAGGGGGTGAGATACGGATTGGGAGAAAATACTTTAAGGGCAAAATAGGTTCAAACCGTTATTAAAGTATAAAAGGAAAATTTTATTAACATAATTAAAAGAGGATGATGAGAACTAATACAAACCTTTAGAACACCCACCCCCTCCCCTAGCCTCTCTTTCTTACCAAGAGCGCAAGGAGACAAAACATGGGATTCCTAGTTTTAACAACTTTTTTCGCTTCATTTAGGGAGAGGAATCTCTTTTGCTATGCCATAGGGTCCTTCTCCAGGAGAGACAGTTCTTTGTGAACTTTTCCAATGTGGTTCTAATTTTCACGCACGCTGTCCCACCTAGTAAACCTGCTGCAACCTGAGACCCTCCCACGAGCGAAGCCGCCTTCCCACAACTGCTTTTCTCGTGGGTCACTAGTGGGGTAGAGTCTTTTAAGGATGAGCTGTTCTAGAACAAAAGCAAGGGTCCTCTTCCTCTATCTCTGAAAAGCAAGGTTCTCTCTCTGCTCAAGCCTTTCATCACATCACAACTTCTCAGCATCAACATGCTCCAGCGTGAGCACCTTTATCTCACGGGCTGCAAGTGAATGCTGCATCCCCTCATGGCACATCATGAATTACAGGGAAACAGTTTGATGTAATATAGTTCTCACCACGGCTTACAAAAGAATCTCAGATCCGACGCTCGGAGCACACCCTCCTCTCCTTCCCTTCTCGCCTTTGCACCTTTGTCGCGATGTTGTTCTGCTCACTTGTCTTCACTTTTTCCTTTTTCTTGACTCGGGAGACAATTGGTGTTCGTAGGCTCGTTTATTCTTAAGTTCTAACAATTGGAAAGTTTTTATAGAGCTCTGTGGAACTGAAAAGCTGATTCCATCCAGGCTCGCATCGGGGAATTGCTCGTAAACTTTTCGCTGCTGGGCACGTCGTCCCGCCGGCACCACGCAGGCTGCGGACTCCTCTCAGCGCCTTTACTCACGCAGGGAGCCGAAGAAAGAGAGAAAAAAACCTGCTGCCGCTGCTTCTGCCCTTCTGTCTGCAGCATGGCTGGCTAAAGGCGGCTAAGTATATAATGTTCATGGCGAACCATGCCGAGAAAGCGACGACCACATGGCCCCAGCCCGGCCTCATGGTTTTGGCTGTGTGGCTCGGGATGGCCTCGGCGGCACAGGCCCGGCACCGCGCCAGCAAGGGCTCCGGCCCCGCCGGGAACGGACCCGGCCGGGCCCCCATCCCTCCTTCGGAGGCGAGGGAGAAACAGAGCGTCCCGCCGTTTTTTCCCTTCTTTAAATACGTTGTCATAGAGGCGTTTCCAGCTTTTCTAATTGGCTGTGCAGCATGCCTATTCTCAGAGCCAGCCAGAGATTGCCAGGCACGGAAGAAGCTTCCAGCACCTGTTCCGTGGCTGATTTATCAACCCATATTAAACCATCACACCAATTAGCTGTGATGAGACCGTGTGCTCTCACCTCTGACTTTCTGCACCTTTAAGGAACAGCAGACAGCTTGGTTATTAATAGTTTTGTTAATTACCTTATGGTAATTTTATTAATTACCTTATGGAGAAGGAAATCAATGATTTTGATGTGCCTGCTGTTCATCAGATATTACAAAAACTTGCATCAAGATGCCCCCAAATAAAATAAGGGATCCTAACTTTGTAGATCATAAGGAATGGCTGGACAAGACAAATACAATTTGGTTTCCATGAACACGTTCAGGACGTTTTTTCACTTACAATACAGCTGATTCTCACACCTATTTACTGACAAACTGTGCTCTGCAAATGATCCCAGCAGGACAAGTAAGCTCCTATTTACTCAGCAAAAGCAAGGATGGCTGTATTCGACCATTTTCATTCCTTCACATCATCAGTTTTATGGTCTATCACCTTTACAGCATTTTGCTTTCACACTATACCTCACTATCTCAAACAAAACTTGAAAAAATACTTAAACCCTGGGACGGTTTCTATCCTATTTGACACATCATGAAATCAGGTAGACTGTTCTCTAATGGGTGTTTTCGCAAGACATATTTTCTTCACAAGTTCATTGTTTTCAGCTCTTAAGCCCACCTAATGATTGAAGCATTTTTAGTCATACTTTGTATACTGTACCTTTCTGAGAATAAATAAATTTAATGGAAGAAAAAAATGCTGAAAAGAAAATTATTGAAAAATATTGAAAAGTTAATTGAAACCTCTTTTTTTTTTTTATTGTTAGAAAGAAACCTAATATGCATGCTTGTCGAAACTCACTCACTTTTCCCTGGTTATTCTTTGTTTGTCTGTTACTTTAGTTTACTAAAGCATCCCTGCAAATACTGGGGGATTAAATGCTGATTAAAATGTAGAGCCAATGAAGATTGGGTTAAGGTAGATTCACTGCCTCTCCTCTGTCTAAATCTATATAAACCAGAAGAATAGCACTCCATATGAGACAGCTCTGCCATGCTTAGCTTACCTAAGAGTGATTATGTTTTTCAAATACAAGGGCTATACAAAGGTTTACCAACTGAAAGAGGACTGTTCATTATTATTAAGCTAGATAATGGATTTTCTGGGTTGGTAATGGTTTTCCCCCTCTCCCTAGCAGGATCTGGAGAACACAGAGTGCTGCTAGTGGGCAACACAGATATGTTCCACATCTTCTCTGCTTTATACTGGTAATATAAAGCATCACTCTGTCTTTGTAAATACTAACAGATGTTAAATTAGCTACCAGAGATTTTTCTTTAATGAAATAAAGTATGGAATTTTTAATGAATAAAAATTAATAAAAACCAAGATAAAGGTGATAGAATTCAAAGTCAGGCAGTATTGTACTCTCATTGAAATCTATGTATAATCAAAGTGCTTTAGCCTACATCTCTGACATATGGAAACTAATACTCACAACTGCAATATTCAGATGAAGAAGACTAATATTTGATTCAGAATGCTGTTGAACTTTCTTGTGTGTTTTATTATACATCTTCCTGTGCTTTCAAAAGCAAACCTGAGTTTCCTAAGCTGCTGGGATGTAGTTTGTTCCTGATTTGTGTTTAAGCTTCATCTCCATATTCATTGGACTGTGAGATAAAAAATTTTCAGCACCTCAGAAAATTAGACTATACATTTCAGCATGGATATAATACCAAATAATAGATAAACAATTAGTAAAATGTATCCTTATCTCTTTTTTTATAATGGTGTTTGTATGTCATTGGTGTAAGGCATTTGTGAGCATCTGTATGTAATCAACTTTTCCACCTGCAAAGTGGGGATAATTATTCTTTCTTTGCAAGTATCATGAGGTTTAGCTTAATAATTTTTAGCAATTGGTGTGAGATGCTCTTAATGAATAACTACATATTGTAAGTGGTAAGGTTAATTATCCCACTATGACAGAAATCAATCACTATTAAATACTTTCTATCTGGATAATGAGGTAATCTTAATTGTTTTGATTTGGCTAAACTAGTCACATTGCTACCGTATGTTGGAAACCCATGAGACTACAGTACAGGTCACAGAATGTCCCTGTACAGACTCCAAAGGACTGAAAGGGATTATAAAACAAACTATGGCAAGTTTTAATCCTTTTTTTGTTGTTATGCTTCCATTTAAATCAATAACTCTAGATGATCATTTATTATCCTAACTATGCCATAGAATAAGCCCATGTCTCTCCTCATGAAGTGCTGTTGTGATGTTGAGTAATTAATGAAGTGCTATCTTGAAATACCAAAACAGGAAGTGATTTTATAACCCCAAATGTTATACTTGATTACAACAGTATTTATTACATTGGGATGATTAAGATTCAGAATTTGTCAATTTTGGGTTTGAGAACATTAAGCATCACATTTGTCAGTGATTTTTACGTAGACACATAAGGACAGATATTTAAGTTAGTATGTGAGGAAGACTGGCAAACCAAGACTGATTTGTGAGGCCAAAACCCTATATGCCTGAATGCTTACATCTCTCCTACACAGGCAATGTACAGGCAGTTGTCTTTTATTCAAAATTCAATTTACTTATTCTACCATTCTCTGTTAATGACATGAAAAGTGCAACAGTATTGAGTGGTGTTTGTGGACAGCTGGATAAGCAAGCCTCTTCCAAGAGTGGAAATACACTTTCATAAAATGGGAAGTTCAAGCTTTCACATCATTAGTAGAGTTTTAGACCATATGCTGCCAAGCTCAAAGGTAGCCAGGCTGAGCTTTCTGTGTCAAACTCATTATCTCTCAAAGCAAATGTAGTCTCATGCTTTCTGAAAACAGGAGATGAAAGTCTCAGCTTTCAGTCAAAGTCTGGTTTGTTCATAATTAGGACCCATAACAGTGCAAAACATTGCCTCTTTTTAAAAAATCAACTTTTTTCCTATTGTATGAAGGATCTTTCAAGTTTCTCTCTCATTCTTGACATTTTATTGCCAGCAGTTACATGTGTACAGCAATTTTAAAAGGAAGGAGAAACGTCACTGGAAGGTGGTTACTTTTATCTGATTTGCCATTATATAGTGTTTGAATTTCTCCCTGCATACTCTCAGCATAAAATAGTTACAAATTCATGAAAAATTAAGGTGTGCACTATTAATTGAATGTTTTTATAAGGAAATACAATGACCTAGGAAATGGAGAAGTAATCCTCATTTCCAAAACCAGGCATTTCTTCCTCCCCAGCTCTACTATTGCTTTCTACTCTATAACTTGTTTTTCTTGTTTATTGCCTCTGATCCTCCCTACTTTCTTTGTATTTGTTTTTTCTCTCGCTTTATTAATTGCACTATATTAACTTCACAGCTAAGGTCAGTTCCATCTCAGTAGGCCAGGGACAAACCTAACTCTGCAAACAGCATTCCCCATAGGAACCATAAGCAGTTTTCAAGGCTGTGATGTTTGTGTACAGAAGTGAGCAGCCAAATATTTCTTCCTGATAAACTCACGAGTTTTCTCTTTTCTTAATATAGTTGTCCTAATTCAGACTGCCATCCTTAACAGTGCAAGTCATCATTAATCACAGGAATAGGAATTTCCTCATACTATGACTAAGTGGGCAAGCATAATCTTCCCAGGATTTTGTCAGAGAATTTTACTGTTTTGATAGCCCTGAAACTTTATAGAGCACTTTAAACTGTATTAAAAAATGATTTAACAAGACATAAACTTCTAAGTATCTGAGCCATCAAAGAAAGCAAGTCTTAGGAGCCTAGGTTGTTCAGTACTATAAGAGCTGAATGATATAAAACTAACATCATATTCTGTGCCATATCATTCCTTCACAGGAAGCCTGGGACAGAGAATTTGGCCTTCAGAGACTCAGTCAAGGACCCAATGCCACTTTTTGGACATCTTCTAAATAAACATTTCTTTAATCCAGTCCAGACTATGTTCAGCATTTGCCAAGATCTTCAAGTTCATGCATAAGCAAATTCTGTGGTAAACATCTATGGACCAACTCCTTATGCTTAGCAGAGTCTGTGTAATTCAGTGTCACGAGAGATTGTAAAACATGTTGGCCTTTTTGTTCTTTAGAGGTATGTCTGTGAATAATTTAATTTGTGAATCTAAATGGAGGTGAGTGTTTGTAAAGGCTATGTTTAACCAAAGTTGGATAATCTCCTCAAGCTTTTACTGTAATCAGTAGAAGGAGAACCTCCTCCAGAGGATGTCAAAATAGACACTTTTCTGTGTGCTGGCCCTGGAAGGTGCCAGGGAAGGTTAGGTTTGCAAGGACAGAGTAAATCTCATGAACAATTAAGACTAACTCTATGGTGAACTCTAAAATGCCAAGACAGAGTTCTTCTCCTCATGCATTATTTAACTATTACAGTAGCAGAATTCCAAAGAGAGATGGATGGATACAGCTATAGCTGTACTGCAACACAAATTCCTTTGTCTAAAGCCAAAACTCAGCTTGATGTGAAGCCTTCCAGGACATAGGATGCTTTCACATTTTTATAAAAGTGGTCTCTCTGAATTGGTTTTGTTTTGCTGCTTGCTCTATAAAGAGTCCTTCATAGCAGATGCAATAGGTAAGGCAAAGTTAGTGATATCAGGCTGTTAATATACTTCAGTTTGTAACTAAACCAGAAAAAGATATTTTTTAGACAATAACCAGAAAAACTTAGCAGAGAGCTATGTATGATTTCAGTGAAGAAGTAAAGGAGAGAGATTGTCTATGCAAGGAGGGACACATAATCTTCAGTGACTTTTGGAATCAGGACAATCACAGTTACAAGGGAGCTGGAGTCACAGACTGGCACAGGTGCAGTAAATAACTGTGGCACTTGCTCTGTGCCCAGAACCCCAGTTCATGCCACCCAACAGATGAAATGTGGACAGCCAAATGCTCCCAAGGCTGATGTCAGGAGTCACATGGTCACATGGTCAAAGGTGCTTCCAAACGTGCCTGGAGGTGCTCATCTGATTGTGATAGCAGCTTCCTCAGTTCCTGGTTTGCACTCAGATTCCTTGGATGGAAAAGGATGACCTAAGCAGAGGTTGCCCCAGGTTCTATGGGTCTGGAATTCTGCACAGTGGATCACAGCAGTAAGGAATCAGGTGTGGCTTGTAGGCTGAATCAGATAATATAATAGTTAATCCTCTCTAGCAGTGAGAGGACTGGCAACATGTCTGGTAAAAGTTGTCCC
Organism: Notiomystis cincta; assembly: GCA_013398075.1. NCBI lineage: Eukaryota > Metazoa > Chordata > Aves > Passeriformes > Notiomystidae > Notiomystis > Notiomystis cincta. The sequence continues at coordinate 164,591 of VZRX01015400.1, read as the reverse complement.
TAACACCCCAGACCTAATAATTGAGATTCATATATGAAAAGGTTCTCTGATCATCACCTGATCCAACCCTTCCACTCAGAGAAGCACCAGCCTCAGTTTGAGCAGGTTTCTCAGTGTTATAAACTCTAGAGCGTCAAATATGCACCATCTACAATTCATTCCATAGACAGACTGACTCTAGAAAAGATCTTTATGCAGCCCATCCTTCAAGAGTCTGATTTCAGTCATCCATTCTTTGTATAGAAGAAGGATATCTGCTTCAAGAACTAGCTTTTCATTCAATCAAGAAACCAAAAATCTCTCTTGCTCCTTAAACAGAAATAACTTGAGAACTTCAAACTATAGTAATTACAACCCTTCCACAATATTTCAGAAGTTTTCTTTTATTTTTGAAAACTTTTGTACAAAACTCCACTGTGTGACTAGTAAAAGAAAGGTAAAATTAACAAGGTTTTACATAACATGCAGTGATCCTTAATTCATGGTTTACAAAAGTAGTTATTGTAACTGTGCTTGGGTGCAGGAAACAGCTTGATATATAGGCTTTGGATAGTGAAGGGTGGTGAACAGGGTGACCACTTTGTCAGCATACTTCATGTGGTTTACATAATTTACATCAACTTTATAACTTTAGAAGCTGATCTAATCAAGATAAAGTTAATTAGTTTTCTCCAAAAATCTCAGCTTTCTAGGAAATTGTACAGTGAGTGAGTTTAAACATAGAACATTAGGGAGAAAGATTGTTCTCTGTAATCTGTCACAGTGTCTCTTAAAAGCTTTGATCTAAAAGACCTTTGCTTTTATGGTTAAGGAAAAAAAAGGAGTTTGCAATGAAATGGTACCATTTTATGATCTCTGACACATAAATGTCATTTCATAGAGGCTTTGTATAGAAAAAAACCACTTTAAAATGCCATCTCTAACTGGCTTCTGAAAGAGCATATATTTTAGGTTTGAACAACAGAATTGTTTTTCCACATATAAACATTCATTTAGATCCCACTCCCACACAGAACTGACTCCTCCAATAAGGAGTATGACTCACATCATTGCTGGTGAAGGATATTGACTTTTCTTTCCTGAACTAAACATCAGACAAGCATCAGAACCACAAAGTTAGTAACGAAGATATATCACAAACTAGTATCCACAGACCTCAGAATAGCTTCAGTTCAATAGTTACTGAGCTCTCCACATCCTTTCTGGGTGCAAGATTCTTTTTATTATAGCGAACCCACCAGTGTCACTTGCTACCTCCTTAAAAGATACATTTTAAGTACCCTGTATTGACTCATCTAAAATCCGTATTTATCTGTTAAATGAAAATCAGACAAAGCCCACAAGATCTCTTTTTTTCTTAGGTAACTTCCAGAACATTTTCTCTTACTTTTCTTCTCTTTCATATTTTCTGAGACAAGAGTCTTTCTAGTGCTACTACTTTTCCTTCCCTGAATTACAGATGTGTCCTTCCCTTTTCCCATACTATCCTTCTTACTGGCTTTTCAAGAAGATACCTAGTCCTGAGCCTACCCCCAAAAGACCAGGATGCTGAGACACCTCTTCCTATTATCATAATATCTTGACTCTTATCTTCTGATTTACTCTGCTGTCACTCTGTCACAAATACTTGTATCGAAAGAAGCTGCATCAAAAGCAGCATGATCAGCAGGTCAAAGAAGGTGATTATTCTTCTGAGACCCTATTTGTCCAGCCTGGAGAAGGCTCCAGAGACACTGTGGTACCTTCCAGTACCTAAATGGAGCTACCAGAGAACTGGAGAGGGACTTTTGACAAGAGTATGTAGTGATAAGACAAGGAGGAATGACTTCAAACTGAAAGATGGTAAGTTTAGATTAGATGTTAGGAAAAAATTCTTTACTGCAAGAGCAGTGAGGCACTGGCTCAGGTTTCCCAGAGAAGCTGTGGCTGCCCTATCTCTAGAAGTGTTCCAGACCAGGCTGGATGATGAACCTGGTCTAGTGGAAAGTGCTCCTGCCCATGGCAGGGGGTTGGAGCTAGATGATTTTTAAGGTCCCTTCCAACCCAAACCATTCTACAATACTGTGATTTCTGTAATGATCTCGCACATAATCAATCAGGAAAACACTGCATATCAAAGGTCCTTTTTGCTTGTAAAGTACCAAAACTGATAAATTAATGTTCAGTTGTAAGTGTTCAGGCAATGTTTCAGAGTAGGAAGATATGTAGTTATGCACAGTCACTTAACTGTATCTAGAGGAAAAACCTTCCTAGAATGGTGCATTCCTGCACGTGTCAGCGCTGCTACTCTCGTAGCCAGCCAGATCTGTATTCATAGTGCTAAATGGGAAAAACATGTACAGTGATTTCCAGGCATGTAGGAACCCAGTCACAGGTGCTCTGAGGACTAGGAGTGCCACAGCTGTTAGTTTGTCAGGGGCAAGGTCTCTTAATGAAACTGAATTGCTCGCTTATGGCAAATAAGCCTTGCATGAAAATAAACTGACTGTGGTACAGCAGTGGCTGAAAACCAACAATATGACAGAAAAAATGCTGGATATAAAACACTGACCTGGGGGACTCAGATGCAGAGTTATGCCTAATTAACGTAAGTAGAGTCAAACACGCAATTCAAACAACAGCATCTGTTAGAAAACAAAGCAACTGAAAAAGCATTTGGTTTTACACTGAGTTTTAGGAATTGTTCACTTCAGGCAGGTTAACTGTGTTTGTCACGTAACTCCCAGGCATTTTTCCATGCTTTGATAATAACAAGGCATCTATGGGGCACTTAAATACAAAATGCCTTGAAACAAAGGCATTTAAGTCCTTCCTGGAGAGCCAGCTGCGGTTATTCCTGTGTTTTTATCACAGAAGCTGAGATCAGAATAGGAAAAAGTCGTATTTCCCCTGAATCCTGCTGCCTCTTTTCTTTTGCTAAGAGTTGTTTCATCTAAAACAGGAAAAGGACTGCAGTATCACAGTACATCCAACTGAGAGAATTTTAAAGTTCAACTCATGCTTTGAAAGTCCCACTTTGGTGGTAGGAAATTCACTGCTCAGGTTTTCATTCTCCTTTCTTTCACAGTAATTTCACTGCCTTCTCACAGGTACATTGATGCAAACTCCTGCGAGTCAGGTATCAGTCTCATAGCGTGTGAGTGACCGACTCACTGAGGCACAGCGGAGTCTCCCCCTTGACTTCAGCAAGCTTCCAAACACGTAAGAAACTTCCTCTTTGTGGCAGTTTCCTCTGTTGAGGCATTGAAAAACAACACAGGAGAGAGAGGGAAGAGGCAGGGAACATGTGATGCTTTCCATCTGCACTCTTCTCACTGCATTATTCATACTAATCTGAAAAATTTAAATAAGTAATATTCCCCCCTTTTATTTCTCTGTGATTGATGCTCAAGAACACTGCAGAAGCATATTTAATAACACTGAGTTATTAGATTTGCCTATACAAATCTGAATGATTGTAAGTACTTACATCCTAATTAAGTCTTCATGCCTGGTTATGTAACTAGAAAGTACCAGAAGAATACACTTGTTTTGTTGGGGAAAACCCAATAAAAATATTGTGGCGTCCATACAGCAAATCATTTTTAATCTGAATCATTAGTTTGAATAGAAGAATATCTTCAAACAAAACAAAACAGAAAAGCAAGGTGAGCTTAAATAACCTTCCCAGGGCACTAACATGTTATTTACATATAAAACTGTTTATGTGATTTTGTAGTAATAATTTTTTTTTTCCAAACACATTAAAAGACTGAAAGTTTTTGCTTCTTGCTTTTATTATTTAAGGTACTTTTTTTTTCTCTTCTCTCATTAGCCATGGAATTGGTCACAGACCTTTTCAATATTATATGCAAAATAATATAAGAAAACACACTCAAAAAGAAAATTGTAAAAGCAGAATTGCATAGAACTATCACGTACTGAAAAAAGGAGAATGAAGGACTGACATATTTGTGTGTTTTTGCTTTATTATAGGGTTTTGTTTGTTTGAGGGTTTGGTCACATTTCTTTATCTTCTTTTTACAAAACTGCAAAGTCATTTTGATTACCGATCATGATTCTTCTCATCTGGCATTATTAAAGCAGTCTTTTTCTCAGCAGTCTTTTCTCTCTTCTAGTTTGAAAAGACATCTGGAGAAAGAGTCTGAATATTTTTGTATAATCCACTTTATAAATATCCTAAGCCTCAGCACCGTAGGACCTGGAGGAGATCTAGACTCTAGTCATGTCTTTCGCTTATCATTTCCCTTTCTTGATTTAATGGACAAAAATGTATCACATATTCTTCAATACTGAATATGCTAAAACAACTCACTGAAACCTGCCAAAAAGCTGAGTTAACTGCTTCATTATTGCAACAATAGATTTTCATAAATATATGTATACACACCAGCCTTTTCAGCTCTTATCTCTTATTGGCTAACTCTCTGAAGTTTAAAATCAGGGGCTAAGGGCTTGAGTCAAAGGCCTGTATTTTTCATTTATTTCCTAGTATTTGGATTAAAGATCAGCTGTATTAACAAATGCCATGTCTTCTACACACAGACAGCATGTTAGCATAAAGAAAATCTAGAGAATACAGATGCATTTTGGTCTAGACCATTCTGGTAGCTCTCTGAGGGATGCCAGGGCACAGAGTACACGGACTGAGGTGGTGTGGAGGACCAGCCAAAATGCCTGACCTCATGCCACTCACAGCAAAGTATCAGCAGCACTTGAGGCCACAAGACATAGCCACCACCCTGCACAAAGTCAAAGGTATAATCAGCTGTGAGAGAAGCTTCTACATGCAAGAAACATGGAGTCTGTGGAATTTATGATTCAGTTATTCTGCATTACTTAAATAATTAACCCAGTTAACTGAAATATCACCAAATATCACAATCTACCTGAAAGTATATATAGAGTTGGAGAAAATAGAAACCATGTTCCTACACAGCAATTAACCCATTGAATTATTTCTTTCAGCTATGACATCTCTTTTCTGTGCTGGAAGATCTGGAGAGTGTTCAGGACAGGAGTAAGCTTTGTTGACTTTTCTTCATAATAAAATATCGCTTGTAAGAGAGCTACAAAATCCTTCTATGTTCTCCCTTTAGCTCTAAGTTATACATGAGAAGAGATTTGCAGAGGGTAAAAAGAATCTGCTAAATCAGACTGATGTAGCAAGATTGTGAAACTGAGACTCCAGATGTTAAGATTAGTTTTCATCCCAATTCTATAAAATTCTAACATTTTGGTTTTGTTTATTTTTCCCCTGAAATTGTAATTCTGAATAAATTTGCTTTAAAAGACATTTCAATAAGATGCTTTTAAGCATTTCATATCCTCTGAATCAAAATGAGTAAACTGTCCTGCTAAGTTTCATTTAAAATAAATTTTAATATTAAGCTAAGAACTGCTAAGAAAAATATGTCTTCTAATGTTTCCAATATCCTTACTTTTAATCTTTGCTAATGCATACAGAGTTATATTTCTCATGAAATGGTATTGAAGTTGTATTTCTGTCATCAGGAGCTCTACAGCATGCTCTTGAGAGATACAGACTTTTGCTGGCTATACGGAATAAAAGAAAACAATGAAGAAAAATTTGAAGACACCCCAAAACTGCAAATGATTCACAGTTTTATAAGGCAGAGTACTGATAAGAAAATTCAGTCTTAAATTTTTGATGTTCCAAAATTAAATACTTTGCACAAATTAAAAAAATTAAATGTTCTTGGGCTTAACTCATCAGCATATGGCATTTTGGATTTTCTCGGACTTTCTTCCTCATTAAAAATTTGAATTTGAGAAAACTGCAGTTTCCTTTGGATAAACAAACAAGCAGAAAAAAAATCTGTTTGTGATATTCAATTCCTAGCTAGTTACCTTGGTAGCATTTTGCATCTATTTTGTGTTAACTAGCAGAGGCTGGTAGAGTATGGGAGTATATAACAATCTAGCTCTATTAATAAGCATATAAATTTAAGTAGGAATGCCAAGGAGCAATCTTCATTTCTACAACAGGCTATTATATTATGGAAATGTGTTTTCTAGCTGTTGTGCCTGTCTAGACTGCTATCAGCAGCTTGTATTTGTTATGAAAGCCTGCAGCTGGTCCATGCAAAGTTTGCTGTTTTGCAGCCCATCTGCTCAGAAGAGATCTGTAACACTGCCCAGTTTGGAGTAACACTCCCTTATCATTGTAGTTGCAGTTCCTAAATAGAAATCTGAAATAATGATGGTTGCTTTCTACTTTAGATCCCAGTACATTATCTCCTCTTTGGGCAGATTGCTATCTTGCAGGTGAGACCAGAGGCAACTGAGAATCAAGCAAAGTAGGCTGGGGAGTAGCATCCTTTCATTTCTGTGGCTTGTTTGATCCCTGTAGTCTCACCAAAACTGTGATGCTGAATGTTCTCAGGAGATGAGAAGGTGGCAGTGAAGATAAGTAAAGTGTGAACAAATGGACGTGTTAAACTCGGGAGACAAAAATAGAAGTTGGTGCTTGGAACTACAGGCACTGTACACAGCTCACATGCTTCTTCCTGAGCTACACCTGAACTTGGTCTTAACTTTAGGCAAAACTGCAAGCTCAGCACATGTTCTAGCAGTAGTCATTAGCTGTCTCACTAGTAAAAGTCCAAGAAAACCCACATCTACTGTCCTTAGTTTTTACTGATAGTAGAATTGTTTCCCATTTTCTACCCACCATTTGATATTGTGAAGGGAAAAGTGGAACTGTAGCTCATTTTGATTATGTCTTTCCTGATATAAAAATGCAGGCACTTTCTGAGTGACCCATATAAGCAAACTGATTTATAGTGTTATAGGTTTAGTTTGTTGTTTCGGGATCTGAACTTAACCTTATTAAGATCAATCACTACTGATTTAAAAATGAAGCATGAAAGATCATTTAATTTATATAACCGTTGTCAGTAATGAAAAAATTGTTCTTTTTTAGGTACAGGTTCAGTAATGCAGCTCTGCAGTGGACCACCTGCTCTTATTCAACGTCCTGCTAACCTGAGATAGTAAAGTGCTGATAGAGCCAACAGAAATGGTGCACAATAGTGCAGTCAGGAAGAATGGTGAGTGTCCCTTAGCAGTGTATGAGAGCTCCTTGCACAGATCATTACTGGCTACTTTGTGTGCCACTGGGGCTTTTTCCTTGGTTTTCTCTCTTGCAAGCTTACTTGTGATTTCTGGCACCTGCTTCTGACGTCTTGTTCATGTTATAATTTGATTTCTGCTATAAACCTCTCTTGCTTATGATCACATTTCTACACAGATTCTTAGCCTGGGAAATCAAACTTCTCTGTCTCATGACTGTGAATCCATGTCTCCACCTCTACTTTCAGCCCTATAAACATCAGGACCAGTCATACTTGATATAAACAGGTTATGGTGTACAATTTTAAATCAGAAGAAACCAGATCAACAAAAAACCAAAGCAAGATATTTCAATTCCAGGAATATACTATATATAATATAATAGCAATTGAATTTTTTATGCCAGTAAACTAAAAATTCCTGAAATTTTAAAATGGAAAAAAGGACCAATGAAATATTACTATGTAGTAGTTGATATAGAACTTAAAGTGCAATTAGAGCCTTTCTTAGATTAATCCATCTTACATGGAAAATATGTGTATTATTCTTTTAAGGATTGTATTTCTAGAACAGATGGTCTATCTACGTGGCATAGAACTTGACCTGGGTAAACTCTGCTCTCACATATGGTGTTTCTGGGGCCTTGTTGGTGTAACCTTCAGGGTTTTTCGCATGTGTATGTTTGCAAAGTGTCTGAGAAACAGCAAAGGATGAATTGTGACCCACAAGAATATTTCTTCTATAGCATGATGTTAAATATGTATTTTAAGCCCTAGAGCAAGATAGGAGGTTATGCAAAAATATATGAAAATATGTGTGCAGTGTGAGTAGTGTTTAACTGTGCTGGAAGATCAATGCATTGAGCACGGCCAAGAGCAGAAACATATGGAATAGTTCCTTAGAAAAGAAAAAAGTGGTAGTCAGCAAACCATAGTAAAATCAGAACAGGGAACACAGCTGGCCTTCTTTCTGAAGTGCATGAGTTACATGCACTACAGAAAATTGGAAAAAAAGGCACACTCTCCTCTCTTCTAGTAAAGGAACTTATATTTTTTTCTGGCTTTTGCTACTTTGTAGAAAAGGAATAAAGGAAGAGAAGGCATCTCAAAGACTTTTCTGTGGTTTACATGCCCTACACAGGCAGTATCTGACCTTTAATTTAGCTAGATGTGCATTGATTAGGACCGAATCTCATTAAGACACAATCTACTGGGGGTGGTGCAAGAGAAAATATAATATTGATTAAAAAATAAAATAATCCTCCTCTCTCTCGCCCTCCTGACTGCATTAGCTCATAATTAGCCTTCTCATCTAGCTTTCCTCCTACATGTTATGTAGCTGTCAGTCTGACAGGAAGCAAGATCATAAGAATGGAATTAGAAATTTCAAATTAGCAGTCGAACACAGACATCGGATGGAGGAACCTGCATCATGCCCAGTATGTTGTTTGACTGAAGTGTGATTGCAATAATGTGAGTTAAAGATTTTTAATTCAACATAAAAATATGACTGCTATTATGCTTATCTACAATTTAGGAATTTTTCTTATACAGGGTGACCACGAGAATCAGCTGATACGCATCAGCACAGATGAGGTTTTTGCCCTAAAATCTAAGACTGAAAGGATCACTTCTGTTCTCTGTGGGAATACTTTACAGAGAAAGCATTAAAAGGCAAACTTGGCCAAAACTGGCTCTGTGTTAGAGCTGTAGAAATGAATTGAATAAGAAAGGATAGCATTTTCATGATCTTTTAGAAAGGTACAGTACCATGATAAAGGTTCAGACAGTAATGAGACAATACCAGGATTTTCCCAAGCCAAGTCTAGGCTTTTTAAAAAGTGATGGCAGGACCAACAGTGTTTAAATGAGTTTGGATTAGCTTTGCTCAAATTTTATTTGAGACTAGCAGCATCTGTTTTGTGATTTACAAGATTTTCAGGTTCTAATATAACAGTTATCATTGTGTTTATTCTGGTTCTTACTTAATTGTTGGCAAATTTCTATAAAGAGGGCTCTTTATAGAAAAAAAAACCAAGCAAACGTGTAGCAAATTTGGTTGATTAGCAAGGTAATTTTCTTTCTGATAGAAGAGTGTATTTGAGCTGACCTATGAAAAACATCACTGGTTTACTGTTTGGGCTCTTCATAATGATCAGTCACTGAGAAATGAGCACAGACAGCCTCAGTAAGCAACTGCAGCCGGCGTGTACAACCACTGAGGTCACTGATCTCTTCTGCCCTCTGCTAAGACCTGGGTGAAGCTCAATGTTCAATAAGTTTTATTTCTATTGACCATTTAATGGATAACTGTATTTCCATGTTCATAACCCAGAGTTTCAAAGGAGTTGTTCAGTGTTATGTGGTCTTCCTAAAAGATTTCAATCAAAGACAACAGCTCACCCTGGTTCATTTGATAAAAGAGAAACAGCAATCCACCTTTGAGGAAAAGAAACTGGAGGGAAATCAGAAACTAAAATGATGGAATCTGGGAGAGGAAATATGCGTTTCAGAGCTTAACTGAGGTTTACACATTTCTTGGCCCTGTGAAAACAGAAGAAAAACTCCCTCCTTACGAAGAATTTTTAGGCATGTAGTATTTTATTCTTTCCGTCCTCAGTTCTTATACTGTGGGGACTTCTGGTACCAGGAAAATTTAAACCCAAATAAAATTTTAATAAAGAAAAGAAATCATGGAAAAGCAAGATCTTAATATTACTTGATTAATATGGTATGATACATAGATTGAGAAGGAATAGTAAATTTAAAGATCTTTAGAGGAACACAGTGAATATTATGTGTATTCCTTGGAGTTTCATTTTACCTGCTCTAGTATTAAAAACACCCTGTTCTACCCATATCTTACTGAAATTCAGTTCAGATATTTGCAGTTATTATCTGTTTTAAGCTTGTTTTCAAAAATATTTGATTGGATCTATGGCATTCTTTTAATTTAAATCAAAGTTGTCATGTCCTCTTTCACATTTCCCCCCATCACTGCGGGGGTTCAGGAGTTCTTTTGTGTTTTCTGTGTTTTGTTTTAAGAGAAGAGCTTCCTCCTAGGATTTCTACTCCTATCTTGTACTGCAGACCACTTCTTCAGACCCAGGCATTTAGAAGAGACAATAGCTCTGGATCTGAGGGTTCTACTCCAAGACCTTTTCTATTCCTTTAGTCAAAATTTCTGGATCTTTCTTAAAATTGTAGTAAAGAAAGACATCAGCTAAGATCTCCTTTCAGGGGTAGGTAATAAAATCCACTGTCAAATTCACAGGAAAAAGTTCCTATAGATCATATTCTCCACATAACAATGTTGTTAGCATGTCATCGGAAGATAATTTTTACCTTTGAGGTTAGTGTATAACTTTCTTTATAGAAATTAGCAAAGAGTTTTAAAAATCTTGTCATTTCTTTTCTTCCTACCCTCATTTATATCTAGAAAAACTGGAGCACCAACCTCAGCAGGCATGAACAGAGCACAGTACACAACATTGCAACTACTTTCTGGGAAAGTCCAGTAGAAAAATATGCACCTGTAAGATCTGAGAAAAAAATATGGGTGAATGTATTGTTAGTGCTGAGGAGCTAATTAACAAAATAGTTATTTGGTTTCTGTTCATACAGTCACACAAATACTAAAAAAATATGGGAAAACAAATGTCAACTTCTGTATGTCATAGTTTAATGCTGAGGAGGAGAGTAAAACAAAAGTATAAATTCCATTTCTCTCAAGGAGAATAAGCATTAAATTTAGTAAGCAGAAACATTACCCTAAGGAGAGACTGAAACTTCAAAATGAGTTGCAAATCAAACACAAACCAATGCCTTATGCTAGAGGTTTTTTTAAGCAGAAGCTGAAAAAAAAGAACCCCAACATCAAAGAAAGGAGAAAAATGCTGATCTTAACACACAAGTTTAATTATTTTTGAATACTCATCTTCACAGTTTGCAGGAGCTATCAAAACAAGAAAGTCCTCCCTCTCTCCTTCGTCTCTTGTTTTTGTTTGTTTGTTTGTTTGTATGAGGTGTTTAGAAGTTTTACACAGAGTTCAAATTTATTGCATGCACTAATTTTGAATCAAACATGTTTCCATATTCAGAAATTTTGATGGGCTTAGACTCATGGTCACATTCTACCAGAAAAGGTAAGATATACAATATGAGATTTAGTTAAATTATTTCAAAAAAGTGTGTGTGCTAGTCAAATAATTTGATCTTTGGTTCAGTCTACTGATCTACATATAGACATATATATATATTTACTCATAGATGCATACAAATGAAAATGCAAATTCGGTGTTTCTGGCACTAGCTTGGGTTTACGTAGGACACCTCCTCACAGACTTAATTACTGTCTCTAGTAGTTTGTCAGCTTTTCAAACCTTTTAATTTAAAATTGTTTAGGTGCCAGCATCCTTAATGGCTGATGTAGATTTACCACTGTCTGAAACAGCAATAGCAGCAGGACCTACTTTTGCAGAACTGGTTCCTGCATCTCTGTGGTTCTCTGGACACAACCTCTTCATCTGACCAAGAGCATTTTCTGACTGCATTTCAGTATCTTCACCTTTGACCCTAGACCTTATTGTCTGAAGTACCAAAACTCAGAGAATACAGTGAACAGGGATGGCAAGGTGGGACCAGAAGAGGAGGTCTGATGCCCAAAGGTTGTGTGTGGCACAGCCATGGCTGGTGAGACACTAGTGGTGACACAACAGGGACAAATTTGCAGGGCCTGTTTGAATGAGGGCTCCTGACACATCCTCCCAGTCCCCAATGTTTGGTGCAACTCCCTGAGGCTGGGACAAAGCCGCCGTCCCTGTGGGAGAGACACTGTGGTTGGAACACCGAGTCACCACAAGGATCTGTAGGAAGAGGTGAGCAAACTGCACACCATCAGGAAGGGATGGGCATGGAATTGATGGATCCTTTGGCACAACTGAACCCCATATTGTGTGGAAGGAGAGGTAGAAACTGCCCCTGAACAAGTAGAGGATGCAGAAAGCCAGGAACAGATAGCTAGAAACTTGAAAGTTTGGTGACAGAAGGGAAAGCTCTTTCCCCACTTGGCAGCTATACATTAACAGAGTATATTTCAAGCCCTGACAAAAGACAAGGAGGAACAAGCTGTCCCACAGCACAGTGGGGAGATGTCTGAGCTTTGACCTGGTTTTCAACCAGATATTTTGTAAAAGTGTCTTCCAATGTAAATCATTCTAGTTGCTCTATTGATTCTAATCAATGATTCTATGACATCAGTATCTTTGAAATTTTCAAACTGCAGTCACAGATCAATATCCAGGACAATCTGAAGGAAGGCTAGTGTATCCTACAAGCTGGATTTGACTGAGTCAACAGCAGTGTCAACATTCCTGGAAATTCGACCTGGTGTTTTCACACTGTATTGCCCACTTTTCTTCCAGCAGTTATCATGTGACTTCATCCACAGAGCTAAACATTCCAATCTCATTTCTGGATGTTGCAGGACACATCTCACTACTCCAACAATTATATTATATCCTGCTCCCATTTGATGGTTAAGAACTAAAAACTTTTTCTGTCATTATTATACTGTGATGTTGGAGCACTAAAGTGTTGCTTCTAATTTTCAATAAAAATGTTTCTTTTTAATATCACTAAGTAGTACTTTGCAAACAGTGCTCTGAATCTTCTTTCATTACTTGCCTTAAAACTAGTTAAATTAGTGGAATTATCTATACATCTTAAATGCCATGGCCTTAATCACTGGTGTTCATTCAGCTTCCATGAGGATCATCTAATAAGAAGGAAACAATTCACCTTTCATTTTACCTGTGAAATAGTCTAATTTTGGAATATTTTAAAGCAATCTGAATGGTACATTAAAGAGTAAGCATGTTGTCATAATCAAAAGTAGGTTTTTGTTTATTGCCATACCCCAGATTCCTTGAGAATTCCTCCATAGGAGGTGTAGTATCTTTTGTCTTTTCCCATCTGAAGCTGAACATCACATATCCCTAGAGAACTTCTTTGTATTATCAGAAAATGAGAAAGAAAATAAAGACATCTGGTTTATAGGATCTGGGGTTTGCCAGTTGGCCTATGAATCATCTGTTCTGGGAATGGTATCAATCCATCTTGTTTGATACTCTAACAGTTTATACCTGTTCAAATCCAGTCTTCAAAGAATTTAATCCTCATTTAATATGACAAGAATTCAGAATATATGTGAAATCAATCAACTATTTTAAGGAACTAAAACTTCTATTTTGACTTCATTATTCCTATTCAGTCTATCTGCTATTATGTAAATATTTTGTAACTACCAAAATACACATTCAGAATGCTATGAATACCCTTTTTTTTTTTTTTTTGGAAAACTGCATACAAGTGAAGAACAAACGGAAATGAACAGGAATGTTGCAATTAGTGAATTTTTTTTTAATTTTTAATTTTCCGTTAAAGTGATACATTTACACAAAATATCCTTATTTTTTATAAGCTGTATTTTAAAAGAGAATATTATTGAACTGTAGAATTTCAATCAACTGAAGTAATCAAATTTTGAAGGTTTAAACATTTTAGTTAACTTTTTACTAAAAATTGAAATATTTGGGGATAATTTTTGCCTGAAATAGACACTTCATATACTTTCAATGAATGCATATCCCTGCTACTGAAATCAGACCATTTGTATTGTAAACAACATATTTGCAAGGAAATGAACAGATTTTTATTTGAAGCAGCATATTTTTGATAATTCCAATAGCTTTTATCCAGTCCCAATTATTTTTCAAAATCAATGAACTCCAATTTATATCAAGATGTTTTTTATCATTTTATTAATTTCCCAGTCTGATATATTCAACTAAACTAGTAGATTTTGTATGTAGGAATTAAATAATTTCACATCAAAAACACTAGAAGTTAATTTAAAGAAATTCTTTTAGCAAAATATTTAAGTTAAAAAAAGTCATCTGAAGTTTTATATGTCTTAGAGTTACATTATTTTCAGAAGACCTTAGGTAATTTTAAGGAACCCATATTTAATAGTTGTGATAGTCATATTTATAGTGCTTAAAAACAGACAATGAAGAGTGGAATGGGAAAGAACAATAATATTTAATGACAAAAACCCTAAACATAACAAACAAAAGAAAAAAGATTATTTAGTATCTGTTCCCTTTTCATTGTAGAATTGTTAGATATCTTGAAATTAGCCATTAAAATAAGCAGGTAATAAGCACCATTCAGCTCACACTGAGGCAGAGGTAGGACTTTTCCCAGCAGCTACTTGGTTACTACTGGCAGTGGTCAGAGTGTGTTGTTTCCTAACTCACAGACTAATGATACAAGATAATTCAGGTCCAAAGGGTCTTCTGAAGGTCTCATATCTGGCTGGAGTCTGGCTTCTTGCTCAGTACAGGGTCCCCCATGAGATCTGATGAGGTTGTTCTGGGCTTTGTTTTGAAACACCTCCAAGAGCAAAGATTCCACCACTTGTCTGGTCAGCCTGTGCTGCTGCTCAGCTTCCCTCATGGGGAAAAGGTTCCCTTTATAGGCTCAGTGTGCACCTCACATTTCTATTTATGTCCACTGTCTCTTATCCTGCTGGCCTGCACAGCTGAGAAGAGCCCAGCTTCATCTCCTTGATGATCAATGATGTTTGTTTAGGCACTATTGTCTATCCTGAGGCGTCTCTGCTCTAGGCTGAAAAATTCCAGTTCCCCCAAGCCTCTCTTCACAGGGCAAGTGCTCCAGACCTCTAATTTTGTCTTGATTCTCTGCTCTCACTCTCCTAGCTAATTCTGCAAGAAGCTCACCCACTTCCCATATTGCACAGATTCAGATGCAAAGCCGGAACATTGAATTATATGTGGCTTCTACAAGCAACAGCTTTAAACCAGCCAAAATTATATAAAGAGCTTTCTGGGCAAGAGATGAAGAAGATTTAGAAAAAAATACTTTATTTAATGCCTGGAGGATTTAGATAAATAAAAGCAATGCTTATACACTACTCATTCAGTGCATTTACTCAGGTTTACTGATTGACATACAGACTGACATTTGACCACACATGGAAAATTCACTGTTAACCTAAATTTTTTTGTCTCTGTGCTTGTTTTGATGTTGCTGAAATATTTGTCTTTCCTCAGTTTTAATATGATTATCTGTTCTTCCTTCCTCTTTCTGACTTCCTCCTCAGTTGTGTTCAATGCGTCCCCCTGATTATTTCTCTTCATACAATGGCACAACAGGATCCCTCTGTCTTCCCTTCCTGCTGCAAATCCCATATCTACTCTGACAACATTTCATAATCTTCAGATTTTGGACATTTCTGCTCCAGCCAATCTCACATTACGTTCTCTGCAACGCCTCTTTTGTAGCTGTATTTGTCACAGCTGGTATAAACCTTCGCTTTTATTTTTGCCAGTAACATTTTTAACAAGCTTATTTTGTTCTTTTTTATTTAGCTGAAGACCAGGAAGGTAACACAGAATCAGTCTCTACTCCTTTGCATACCCTTGTAAGATTGTTATTACTTATTATCACTACTGCTAAACCAAGGAACTATGATTGTGTGACTTCCTCTCTGTGTTTTAAATTATACAAACGTATATTTTACATTCAAGTATTGCAATCTTTTCTACAACTTTGATGTTTTGATCCCCAAAATTATATATTCTTAGTCATTATAATTTATAGTTTTCCTATTTTTATCCTGTAAACAGTTTAAGTGGTTAACTGCTGTAGGCTCCTTCCAACTATTCTATTCTATTCTATTCTATTCTATTCTATTCTATTCTATTCTATTCTATTCTATTCTATTCTATTCTATTCTATTCTATTCTATCCTATTCTATTCTATTCTATTCTATTCTATTCTCACCCTTTAGCTACCTTCTTCAAACTGTGAAAATAAAAATATATTCATATTTCTGATCAGTTATGTGCTGGTCACAACTGTCTATTCAAGCTGTTCTTCTATTTTTCTCTTGCACGTCTGGATTTTAAATTTGTATGTCAATAATAGGCTGTCAGTGTAATTACGTTCCTGAAGCATTACATATCCACTTTATATATGAAAACAGAACTCCTAAAAATTAGTAGAGATATTAAAGTGAGAGTTATCTTACCGGGATATCTCAAAGTGGAAGAGATTATACAATTACTTAATATCTGCAGATATTAAAAATATTTTCACATTAGTCTGCTTTTCTTAACCAATTCACCAAGTGATGATTCAAATATAACTTTCCATGTCTTTCTGACATTTCCCTTTATAGATATTATAATTACAGTGATGATGAACAGTATTTTAAACATATTTGGCTACAGTGAAGATATTATTCTTGGCAATTATCCTTACATCTTGATCCTGCAAACAATTCAGCATGGCAGCAGCTCACCCCAAGCAGTCTGATTTTTATTCACATGAGCTTTTTATGTGAGTGAGATTTCCACTTTTCAGACACAGAAAGCAATTGTACCACCACCTGACCTCTTGCTTTACACAGGCTGGAGAACTTTACTTGTCCAAAGGCATTTGTATCAAGCAGATGCTTTTGCTACAGGTGAGGAGGCTTAGAATGGGAGGCACTGCTGCAGTTCACAGGCCTGCACTGCATCTATTACAAAGTAAAATTCTCCAGAATAGCCCTGGTGAGGACAGCAGATAGTTATCACAGTCAATTTTATCCTAGCAGCAAAAGCTGCTACTATTGTAATATGCTGCTTTCTTCTGAAGACAGTCTTGAACTACTTATGTGCGGGAGACTCTGAGAAAACACAGTGCACGGAAAAAATGTGTTTTATTTTACTTAGATAAGTTTCACTTTCCACCTATTAGTTTCTATTAGTTTTTTGGGGGTTGTTGGTTGAGGGTTTTTTTTTGATAAGTAGCAAGTCCTTTTCTTCTAGCACCACTTTGTGACATTTAGCATATCCACATTTCTTTAAAATGGAATTAAATTCCTCAGTGCACTTCTTTCTGTCATTCCTACTTTAAAAAATATTTTTAAATTAGACTGATGCTGCCATAAACTGCAGAATTAATTCACTGATATTACAGGATGGCCTTTCCTTATATACTGGAGATCAAGAGTGAATCTTGGAATTATTTTCAGATATTGAAAAAGGCAGAAATGGAGAGCAGATTTTCTGGAGTTAAAAGTTCAGGAAATTCAGTGAATCTCTGTGAAATTTTATTTTCATTCTAATTCTTCAACAGAATCACAGAAAAGCCACTTTATCTTTTAAGGAAAACAGAAAGGTAGCTAATTTATGATCAACTATTTCCAAGCTTAAGTAACCTGAGAAATAAAACTAAGATGTAACACCTATTGAATTCCTTTCAGCATGCTTTTTTAGCACTAAAGCTCATAGATAAAACTTTGTCTCCTTTCAGAAATTACTGCATTTCTCTATAAATAAAACTATTTTAATAAACAACTGTAACTCAAGAAATATGTCAATTAATCAAATGTGAGTGCAACAGCCATCAGAGACAGCTTATCTGTCTCTGTTATCTGTAACAAAATTTACAAAAGCCCAAGATTTCTAATTCATTGCAATACTAAAAGCTTTTTTAATCCATGAAAATGTGGAGATGTAAGATTTGTACCCACAAGTGTGCCAAATGCATGTAGTTCTGTCTGAACATTTTACAAGCACTTATCTGTGGTTGTAAGGCATATGTCAAAAGAACTGGCGCGTAAAAAGTGCCGTTGTACCATAGTTTCACCTGCATTTCCTTGCTGAAAATTCATAATAAATGTCAGTAGTGCTACAGCCTACAGTCACACATTTTTAATATTCCATCCATTCCAGATCATGACCATGAAGACATACTCATGAGGGGAAAAAAAGAAGAAAAAATAGAGGGTTGCATTTAAAATTCCTTCAGTGGAAGTTATATTTTAGAAATAAAAACCTGTTTTCTGTAAAATGCCATTAAAGAGCACAGATATAGAGTGTAATATGGAAAGAGAAAAATACAATAAAGTAGGACTTCACCAGAATGAGAAAGAACAACTTAATAACAAGGCTTTTATCACACTTGCTCAGAGATTTTCTCCCTCTTTTGTTTTCAGTTCCATTCATGAAAACCTATAACTGAAAATGAATAATAAAGGTTAACATTGACATAATCCATGACAGCAACATAATTTTGTATAGTGAAGGGAATTGTGTTCACTGGGGAATGAACGAAAATTGAGAAAACTGTAACATCTGACAAAGTTTAACTGGAAACATTTTTATTAAAGGGCAAAGATTCCCAAATTACTTTCATTTGGTTACAAACATCTCCTTTACTTTGCAATAGACATCCCTGATCCAAGAGAAGTGTAATAATCACTGGTAATCTGTAAATGGCCCCATATCCCTATCCCTGGAAGTGTTCAAGGCCAGGTTGGATGGGGCTTTGAGTAACCTGGCCTAGTGGGAGGTTCCCTGCCCATGGCAGTGGGGATGAAGCTAGATGATTTTCAAGGTCTCTCCCAAAACAAACCATTTTATGATTCTATGCTTTTTTTTAGAGTATATCTAGAATTTTAACCTCATCTTCTATATTTCCATACTCTCTTCTTTTGAGTAGAGTTTTCTAATAGATAATTCAAGTTGCATCAAACTCTTTGGGTTTTCTAAATGCATTTTATTTTTTTTAGATTGGTTTTATTTTGACAACCTGGAAGAAAATCTAGTCAGTTTATTGCAATTCACAGTCAAGTCCTGATTTTTCTTTGATTTCAAATCTGAACCAAATATCCAAATTCTTTCTTCTCAGTGCAGCATAAAAACCAACAAGTGAGAGTTTACTCCAAGCCCCAAATATATTCAGGTGACCCTGATTATATATGATCCTCTTACGGTGTATCAGATTTTATATATTACTTATATGGAAACTGATGATGATGTGTAAGTGACAATTATGATCTTGAAATATACATACATATCTACATGGAAGTTGGAATAAACAACCTCCTGAGGTTCTTTCCCACCTTCCTATGGTCTCACAGTTTTATGTTTTTTTATTATAAGAATCTGCAGAGACACTGTGTCACATTGCCAACATTTTATTTCATTGAATGCTTTTTATTTATTTGTTTCCAAAAATGCTTAGTACCTTATAGGACTGTACCTTCTATCTCAAAATAGTATCCATAAAACTCCTTCAAAACATATCACCTTTGTTGGTGACATTTTTCTCTCATTTATTAAGGAGAAGAGCAACATGTTCTGAGATCTGTGCAGTGAAAGAAGAAATTCTCTTTATTATAGCAGTCCCTTTTTCTTTTTTCCATTAATTGAATTAGGATTCCTATCAGTTTACACTGGTATGTTTATTGTTTCACAGTTAATTCTAAAGTGTTATACTTTATACTAAAGGGATGGAGAAAATTGTGGTCAGCAGAGGGATTTATTTTCTTTGATTTTCTTGACAGAATAGGTTTTTTTTTCCTTCCATTCAACAGCAATAGCAGAAGTTACAAGTCAATTCATTAATATTATCAAAGCACTAAAAAAATGTAGGTAGCATCATATTTTTTTCTATTTCTGATTCAGTCATTGGATATTTATTGTTAATGGCATAAGACAGAATTTGGTACTGTTTTCTGTCTATATACTTTTCTCTCATTCCACCTCTTTCCCTCCAGTAAACACATCCAATACAGTCACTGTATTTTCACAGCCACCAGGAAGAAGTCATGGAAAGAAAAGTCAAATTATGTCCTCATTGTGAACTTTTTCAAGTATCTTTGATAGATACCATGAAATCCAGATATGGCAAAGCTTTGTATCACCTCCTCTCCATCAAGCTCAAAGGCTGCTTGCTTGTGCTCCAGCTCCAGGAGAAGTTCATTTATCTTGTCCTTGAGTGGCAGGGTTAGGCTCCAGACAGCTCATGGTGTAGGCATTGTAACTTCTAGCTCTTTGTACAGCTACAGTTCTGTTTAGTAGTGATCTAGGTGTGATTTGCTGGAACCTGCAAAGTCCAGTGTGTTGTCTCTGCATGTACACACGTGACTGGTCTAAAGAAGGGCATGTTGGGCTGCTGCTGAATCCATCAGCACAGGTGCCATGTGATACCAGAGCCAAGGTGTTATCAGAAACACATTCTCTCCTTTGAACCAAAAAAAGGGAAGCTTGTCTATGCCATCAGAATGAACTTCTTGTAGGAGTCGAGACTCTCAGAACAGGGTACTGTGTAAATTCTAATGAATGCAGGAATTTATACAAAATGACTGAACCTCATTTATTCAGACTGGCAGCACAAAGGGAAGGTTTGGAAGTTTCAGAAACATAGTCTTGTACATAAACAAAAAGATACTAAAAAAATACTTGCAGACATGGCACCATCAGCATTTTTTCATTAACATGCAGAACACCTCAGCATCAAATGTATCAGCATTGTTATCTAAAAGCTTGTACAATTCTCCTACTTAGGGATAACTGATAAGAACAGTTCCAGTTTCCAATCAAATCAATTACAAATCTCCTTCTAGCTGCAGTGGGATATGGATCATGTCCACAGTGCATCATGTCATGAAACTTTTATTATAATTCCATACCCTTTCTTAAGTTCAAATATGTGATTTACAAAAGTGCAAGCTGCAGCAAAGCCTCCATCTTTGTCTCTCTAAAAACATTAACAAATACCTCTAGGTACCCAGAGGCTGCTCTAAGCTGAGTAAAGTCCAGCTCTCAGTTTCATATGATGAAAACTACTGACACTCATGCTCAGGTCTCCTGAGTATGAAAAAAAGTAGGTTACAGTAGCTCTGCAACTGTTGAGGCATCACTCAATTCTTAGTTGCAACATCTGTAAAAAAGTTAAAATAACTGAATCTGTGAAGAAGGGGGAAATAATAAAAAAATATAGCTCTCTTCTGAGAATGCTGAGAAAATACAACTACAAAATACACAAAAAATAAATGTTTATAAGGGTGAGGAATTGTATTAGAGGATAAAAGTCTTCCTGAACTTCTAAAATGCATAGTGGTTACACTGCAACTGTGCATGTAGAACAGATCTTTGTTTTAGCTTGTAAGATACTTGTATTACTATCAGATAACTGTAATTAAGAGATTACAACTAAATTAGATTTCTTAAAAATGAGGATGAAGAAACATTGCTCCTTTGTGTCTTTTGTGAGTTCACCTTCCCAGTACCTTGTGATTCCATAATAACGCATAAAATTTTTACTGATGCATATATATACATGTAGAATCAAGAAAGAGTCAAGGTAACATATCTTGTAGAATTTCCATGGTTATGGTAAAAATGTAGGAATTGTTTACAGGTAAATTAATTAATTCAAGTCTATGTCATGAATTAGAGAAAACTTTCTCAATGTTGTTAGTTTTGCTCTCAAATACAGATGACTGATAAATCCTTGGTGAAACAACTTTGTTTCAAAAATCAGGTATGTTAAAAATGAGAATTTTCATCTGAGTGAAGTTAAAAAGAATAATTTAAGCTTTTCTTTTTTGTTATTAAAATACTGTAAGGACTTACAGAGCAGTGTTGTCTACCTCAAACACTGTTTAGGCCACAGAAGGACTTTGCCATGAGATAAACACACGGTGGAGGGAGGGACAGGAGGGTGCTAACTCCAGGCCTGGCAGAGGCGAGGTCTGGCTGGCACATCCTGGTAACACATCCAGACAAAAATTCCCACTGGCAAACTGTGCAGGGAAGCAACTGCTTGTACACATCTCACAGTCAAAGAAAGATCACCCCAAGTTATGGGACAGATGGCATCTGTGACCACCAACCCATCACCAAACCACCTGCCCCCTCAATATGCCTCTGTGGATATGCCCCCACACTAGAGATAAAATAAGATAAACATTGGCACCATTGTCTGGGTCTTATCTGAGACCCAGGGGGAACAAAACAAAGCTGGGGGAGAAGAATGTATCCCTGATAATAATGGACACAAAGGATGCAGAATTTAAGAACCACAAGGAAAGGTAACTCAGCAACCATGCTGGAATCAGCTTTGTTTGCTAAAATGTGTAAATAGGGAAAAATTTTGAATGACCTCAGGACCCCACCATCGAGAAGCCCAGGAAAAACAAACAGGACACTGTTGCACCCATGGACTGTGGCTATCTTCTGCTTGATCTCTCTCTTTGTCTCCTCCATCTTTTCTCTTTCTCTCTCTCTACCTCAGATTCATTGTTGAATAAAATCTGTGTTATTGATTTTGGCATATCATCTCATTTGCACCTTAATTCCAGCAGAAGCATCTCTCGCTATTCACAAATTAACAAATACAGACCAACTGTGGTATGTTAACAATTACATTCCATTTTTATTTCTTCGTTGCATTTCAGTCTTTACAGCAATGTTTGACTTTTTTGGTAACTATATAAATACAATATTACACAGATTACATAAATAATATAATGTGGTCTGATACCAAACCAGAATAATTGACTTTATTGAAACAAACAAACAAACAAACAAACAAACAAAAAATCAAAAGTTCTACACTGGAAACAAATTGCAGAAAAATCTGCTAAGAACTTCACTTTTTATAAAAATGTTACTTTTTTCCATTAAAAATAAAAATTCTAAATACCACCATTCTTGGTAGAGCTTCCATATAACTTCCATAAAATATGACTGAGTTCACAGAATGGTTTCTGTGATTCTTTTAAATGTAAAATTACGTAAAGGATTTGACAAAATAAAACATTGTGTTACTCTTGAATGAACTGACATGATCTTAAGATACTAATAAGTGGTGTTACAAACATAATGGAGAAAGCATAAACATGTGAGAGAGGATTAGGACCCAAACAAAACATCATCGCCAGTGGTTTAAAATAACTGGTGAAGAGCCTTATTTTAAGAAACCTAATTGTTAAATTGTTAAGTCTCATAAAAAACCTGTAATTCTTGGAGCTGATTGCTTTTTATGAAAACAAATACATTGGCTAAGAAAACAGAGCTGGACTAGTAGGCAGCAGCAGTTTCACTTACTAGTATTGGTGCAGCTCTTGCATTGCCCTCTACATTAAAAATCACAGCTTGAGAAAAATTTTAAGAGCTTCTTACAAATTAGTTTTCTATCTGTGGCAGAAAGTTTGTACTCATGAGTGCCTACTAACTGTTACAGTGCATTAAGTGTGCTACTGAAACACAAGTCTGGTTCATCCAACAGGACCCTGGTTCATATTCTCCAAGCCTACTCTGCAGTGTGACTCAAAGCAGAGTTAAGGGGAATGATAAGCAGATTCACTTAAAAGTGAACTCTTTTTTTGAATTAAAAAGCTGCTGTAGACACATCCTATACCTCTGGGATGGATACATTCCAGACAAAATTCAACAATTATTGGCAGAAAAGTTAAGGGTATGGTCAGGTTTTTTGTCTCTCAGCATATACACAGGGAGAGTGACAGGGCTGCATATGGATCATAGAAAGGGGGAGTTAAGTTCAGATGCTTCCAGAAAAGAAACATATCAACTTTTCTGTTTATCTAACACCTAGTTCTGAGCATAAAAGAAAATCTTTCTATATTTCTCTCTGCTTGCCCAATCATTTACTGCTGAAATATGTTTCTGAGAGCTCAATAGCATTGAGCATGGTGAGATAAGGCATGACAATGACAGAATATCTATCAGCAATTGATGGAGCAGTGAACTGGCTGAATTCCAACAATTCTGGGATTTTAGGAATAGCCATGAGGTGTATCCATCATACACCACACCGAGATGAGAGCATTTACTCAGTCTCTTCTGGTGTATGAACCAGACAGGTGTGGAATAAGGAAAAGTTTTAGGTTTTTTTACACCAAGTATATAAAATATTGAAAAGCTTGGCTGTGTTAAGTAAAAGATAAATGGTAGCATTATTTTCCTCATGGCAGATGTTAACCTTTTGTTGGTTTTATGCTGCCTGACTCATCACAATTTCAAAAGTCCATATGAAAATTTAGCCTATGCTCTCTTTCCAGTTGTATCAACAGGTATTGAAAACTTGCTGATTATTCACTGAAAACATATATCAGAGGAGATGGGTAGTTAAATGTGGATTTTTTTTCCTGATCTGCAAAGAATGCATATTAACATTTTAAAATATGCACATTATTTCAAGAATGTTGTACAATTGTCTTCTCAAAGGCTGCACCATCTGGTAAAGACAATCATAACTTTCTTTCCTTTTTCATAAATATATCTGCATACATGTAAGTAAAAAAATATGTAAGTATATATATATATATATTTTAGATACCGCTCAATTGCTCTAAAGAAGGAACGATTTAAAAAAAATTTTAAGACAAAATTGAAACAAATCTCTTCAGTTTATAGATATGTTACTGGACATGCTGTTAAGAATGTGAATTATTCATAACCCAGAGCTGTCACAAGTTAACTCTAAATACCTGAAGGGATATCTACTCCAAGCAGATAGTTTTGGGGTGTGCACACTTCAGAATGACATTGCCAAGAATCATATTTTTGAATGCTAAGTTGTCTATGATTCTATATTTGGTGTAGGAGAATCTGGAAGTGTTTCTCATGAAGAAAAGGTTTGACTAGAATAAGAGGGAAAAAGTGGTGTTTCTGTCACTTTCACAGATAAAAGACAGGCACAGAAAGGAAATTTTGGGGTAAGACTTCATAGTAAGATAGGCAAGATGATATAGCAAAAGGTCATTATGCCAGTCTAAAGGTCATTATGCCAGTCTAATATCAATATCCAGTGATACCCTAGGTAATCCTACTATGGTCAGCTATTTTATTACTCTTGCTATTTAAAATTTTATTTAATTATTTGTTTCCCAAAAGACACTTATAAAATATGAAAAAAAAAGCACCCACCTTTGTTATGTGGCTTACTCTTGCTATTTAAAATTTTATTTAATTATTTGTTTCCCAAAAGACACTTATAAAATATGAAAAAAAAAGCACCCACCTTTGTTATGTGGCTTACTCTTGCTATTTAAAATTTTATTTAATTATTTGTTTCCCAAAAGACACTTATAAAATATGAAAAAAAAAGCACCCACCTTTGTTATGTGGCATTAATAAAATGCCTTGAAAAATTATTTTAAAATCCTGACTGTCCAAGAAGAGTATTTTTATAATTTGTTGATAATATTTTGTTTTCTTGGTTCAGAATGTGTTTTGTTTGTTTGTTTCAAATTCCATGTTTAGTAAAGCACATTCTAAAAGATTAAGCTATAATATTTTCTATTAAAGTTGAATGAAAATATAATGTATTGAAATTCCGATTATTTAAAGTAACTTTATTTTTCTTCATGCTTTTTTAATGATTAATCATTTTGGATTCACACTCAAGTAGTTTCTTTAGCCCTCAACATTTTCAAAGGATAAGCATTTTTTAAATCTAGTTCAATACAGGTTTTAATTTTATAGGGACCATCACCTCAAAGGATAAATTACAGTGTAGTAAGATTAAGGAGGCAAAGCTCTTCTCACAGAGGCACTACAACATAAACTGCTGTGGTAGAAGGAGGCAAATGACAAAAAAAAGTCTGTTTTGCAGATGATGAAGTCAGGGCAGTGGAAAAAAGTTTTAGACACTTTTTCAAAAAGACAGAAGCATGCCTGGGTGTTCAACATGCAAAGTGTTGCAAGCTTGCCCTCTGAGGATGGCAGTGTTCACTCTTGTCCTGGGTTGCATTGTATTCTATCACCATCTTCATGAGCTATTGAACCAGGTGGGGTGGTGTTCCTTGTCTCCTCCCTCTGGACTATCTTCTGTTAATGGGCTGGCTATTGAAGCCAGGTGGGGCAGGGTTCTTTATCTCTCCCATGACCCATCCTCCCTTTAGGGGATATCTTCTGTTAATGGGCCATCGAGTTTCACACATTATCCCATTGTGAGATGCTCCGCCCAGGGGGAGGGACCAAGCATTCCATCCTGGATATAAGCTGGACTTTCAAACACCTCGGAGAGCCCTTGCCTGCTGGATTCCCAGAGGAGAAGAGCTACTGCTGGATCTTCTGGTGGAGACCAGACCTTTGTCTTCAGGATCACCACTTTCAACAAGACCACTTTCATCTGGACTGGTACCAACACCCTGACTGACAGGGTGCCAGGTTGTATTCTGACTCTGTCAGTGGTTCCTTTTTCATGCTATTTCATTAATTTATTTTCTTTTTCTATTAAATTGTATTTCTGACTTAGACTCTCTCAGTGGTTTGTTTTCAAACCAGTACAACTCTGCACAGAAATGAATCAGTTCTAGTGGACACAATGGGAATCCTTTCCTTCCCTAACACAATCTCCTGCTGAGGTCAAAAGTGGAACAGTCTGGTCAAAAGTGTAGCTCAATGTCAGTTCATTCGTTATTATGTATGCTTGTACTTCCTAAAAATTCAAATTACTGTTTAAAAAGAGTATATGGTAAAATGTGTCATACTACCCATGTTTTTAAACTTATTTATCTATGGTGATCTCAGGATGGTGAAAGTTTCTGTCTCTTTGGATAAAAAATCATAGCTTCTCTTCCATATATAACCAACCATCTTGCTTTATTCTGGTCAATAGAGTATTCTAATTTACTTTAATGAGTATTTATATCTAAAAAATCTTTTAACAAAACTATCCACCACGTAAAGTGGATATTCATCACACCTAACTGCACACATCTAACTCTATTCATTTATATGCTTGCAGGTAACCCTAGGCTTCTTTTCTAAAGAAGAGAAACAAAACCCAGTCACTTTTAGAACATAATCCATCTAATTTGGCTTCAATATCTGCCTTGAAGGGAGATGGATGATGATCTAGAAATATATATAAGACAAGTCTAGGAAAACTACCCTAGATGAAAACATCCACAGTGTACAAGTCTTCTTCTGTTAGATTTCCTTCTTCTGTACATACATAGCTGTATAACAGAAATATTTGAGATTCACATACCAAGGAACCTGTTGGATATTTGCAAAAAGATGAGAGTAAACAATTTATCTTTCTTGCAAGTGTTGTATTAAAAAGAGGTGCTATGGGGAGAAATCAGTGCCACTTTCAAAGTAGACCAATGAGTTTTGAGTCCATCTGCTTATCACTTAAACTTTATATTTTGAACTCATGCAATAAAGGACCAGAACTAAATAATCTTTTCATTTAGGATATGTCTTGCCCTCAGTTTTGTATTAATTTATCATCATAGATAGCATTTGCAAATGTAAGGCACATGAGCTGTGTTGTACTAAACCTTTGAAAGACTGCTGCTTCCTTACAAGGTATTGAGAAAAGAATGCATTTATTTTTTATGTAACTTACTTACAATGTGTGAGTTCACTCCCATATCTCAGTGATTATGCCAGGTGTAACCAAAATCTAATAATTTTAGCTCCATATCCCGTTGCTAGAGAAGAATTTGTGTTTTGGTTCAGTGCCTATTCCTTAAGAAAGGTCACTTCTGTGGAAAATAAAATGGATGTTTCTGCCTACAGACAGTGCAGAAGTAAACAGGTAAACCTACTATCCTGTTTCTGACTGCAATAGGTTGTGTTCTATTAAAATTTAAATTAAATTTAAAAGTGTAAAGCCTCAGCTATTTGAGAAGAATGAAATACGGTGCAATCATATGGCATTCCTAATAAGAGATTCTAAAATTTAAGTTAAAAAAAACCCACATCTTTCTGAAATACATATAAAATATCCACCTATATCTTAATTGGTTTGTGTAGCCTTGTGTCTGCTTGAGACTTTGTAATTGATCAAATAGATGAACATACCCATGTGATTCAAAGAAGTCTACAAAGGCTGCATTTTCAAATTTGTTCTACTTTATTGTAAGAATGAAACTAACAGATAAAAAGCATCAAAAGGATCATTTTTCAGAAGTGTAAAGTAACAGTAAATAATAGATTACAAGAGAGTACATTGTTGCTATTGACTTGCTTTGATTGTCATCTTTGTAAGTTTATGCACCAAGAAAACAACTATTTGATGAATTCTTATAGGAGCATGTATATTACCACATTAATGTATTAATGTATAGTAGAACATAGTGAAAGTTCTATCATCACCTTCTGCTGCACACATTGAATCTCATACCATTTCCTGACAGGATACCCCTAAGTGCCCCATATCTAAATAGCAATAAAATATTAAAGATTAAATTCTTAGTTTAGCTATGACTATAAAAAATAATAATTGAATGCCTTAATTATAATCTGGTGTGTTAAAAGCTATATATATTGCTGCCATACAAAGTAATGTAATTTCTCTGCAGTCCTATGCACGAATTTTAGCAGTAGATTTAACAGTAGTGAGGGACATTAACAAGAGTAAGTTTAAATTTTTTTTGTTTTATGTGATTCTTCAGATTTTGAGTATATTCTACGATAAATTTCTTCATTAGTGCTTTTCTCCAACTGTTCTTTCTTATTCATTAAAGAAAGGTAGATGTGGAAAATTTTGGTAATAGTTAGTAAAATTTATTTTAATTGTCTTCAGTAGAGTTGTGTTGGTTTTCATCAAAAAAATACCTGCCCATAAAATGAGACAGTTGCACAGTAACACAAAACTTCTTGTCTTGAGAAAGTAACTCAAAACAACTTTTAATCTGATGTCCTAACATAGTATTTCGTCAGTATAATAGACAAAATAAAATCAAATCTGATATTGTTTGTAAATAAAGGTGTATTGTGTCAGAGTAGCTTGATCCATTGTCTCTGTCCTGTGATAATGTCCTGGTTCCGGGCAGGATATTATTCTATACAGCCTCATGTCATTGCCAGCAGTGGTAGGAAGCCACTCAGTCCCTTCAGGGGGAGTGGGATTCCTTCCACTTGATAAAACCTGGCAGGCAGAGTGGTCCAGTATTTATTTATTTTCAGGGGCTTTCCATGTAAATAATTTCTTTTATCTTATAAATTTTGTTATTGATATTGATGCTGTTACTCTGTTTGCACACCTTCTTGCTGTTTCAGGAAATTTTTCTTATCTCAACCAGTAATCTTTGCCTTCTCTGGCTCCAGTTGGAGGGGGCAGGAAGGCAAAGCAGCACATGGCTTTTTTAGTGGGTGTATTAAATTGGAGAATACCATTTATAAACCATGACAAATACATAAACAGAGGTTCCATGATAGCACATGCTCAAAGTTTGAAATCAGTCCAAGAGAACATTTTGAAATAGAATTTTTTTTTTTAATTAGGAATGACTGAATATAAATAAAAGAAGGTTTTTGAATTCAAAAGGTTGGATAAAAAGAACAGAGATCATTAGGACGAAATCACCTGCAAAATAGAAAATATGACAAACAAGTACAGTGGTCTGAGATTTTAATGAGAGGTCAGAGCCTGGAGTCATTTAGGTATTTTCAAAGAATATCATAAAAGAGAGGTCTGTAAAGACACAGCCAAGTCCAACATACATAAGCCTAAGAAACACTTTGGTGTAGGAAAAAAATGAATAAAGGTTAAACACACTGAATTCTCAAATCCCAGATGCTGAACAAGACAAAATAGAAATTTCAAAGACCTATTAGCATTTCAGACATACTCCTTTTTCAAATATTTTTTTGTAAAATTATCTTACCTGTGAAACAAATAGAAAAAATCTTTTCACATTTATCCTTGCATATACTGGTGACACTATGCTGCTGAATGCACACTAGTTGTTCTTCTAAATGGAATTAATAATTGTTTAAAACAGAAGTCGTACTTTAATTAGGAAGTGATTCATATGACCTTGTTGTACAAGATGGCTCACAGAACATATTTTTGGAAAAAATAACTTTGCATTTTGCTGTGTACTCAATCTGGGAAATCACATCACATGCTTAATATATGTCAGCAAAAAATCTCAATTTATTTATTTTAAGAATACTTCAAGTTTGTTGGTTTTTCCCCCTCTAGTCTTGCACCATTCACTTCTGTTGAAAATGGGAATAAAAAAGACATTGGAATTTCCTTCTACATATACAAGACTTGGAGTCTAAATTCTATTTTCAAGAATTAAAAGATACTTTTGCATATTACTGTAAGTTAACAAATAACTGCATTTCAGCTACTCAGTGTTATTTTCCAAGTGTCTTTCATTTCCTACAGCATCCCATACAACGTGTGAGGTAATGTGATGTAGCTTACCTTGATAAAAGAGCAGTGACACTGAACTGTTAATGGGCAATACAAATCATATTTCCATGGAAACTTGCTGTGAAACACATTATGGATAATAACTACTTACTGTCTGGGAACTACTTATTTGTCAAAACTCTTAGGTTCTTAAATGCACACAACCCATGACCCTTTTAAACTACCTGCAGTAAAACTGAACAAATATGAATAATAAATCTAGCAAATCTAGGTTTATTATTTAGTTTTTTTAAAAACAGATCAAGAAGTTAAAAGCCTGGCTCTTCCTTATTTCAGTGAAATATGACAAAATGATTGCTATAAAAGGAAATAAAAGCAATAGACTCCAATTAATCATTTATACACCAAAGGGCTGTTTCAAGTGATCTTAAAGCCATAAGAAACAACACTTCTGTTATTGTAAGGTAGATGTGAATGTAGTTCTAGTTTTAAAGAGTTTGTATTCTCATGATGTCAAACATGTAGAGGGAAATGGAATTGAAAAGTGCTCTGGAGATGGCTAAGCACACCCCAGAGGTTGCCTCCTTAGGAAGCTATCACTAGATTTAAAAAGAGAACCAATCCAACCAAAACAGAAAGACTCTTTTGGAGTCCAGAAGAACTTCTGTGTTTGGCATACAAAATATGGGTTTATCCATCTTGAATGATAATAATCAAAACTCACACTCTGAACCATGCTTGCATCCTGATTCATGCAGTGAACAGCTAATGAACTTCAGCTTGAAAAAACAAAGTTATGCACATGATAAGTGAGTTTTTCCGTAAATCAATTTAGAACCCTATTAACATTTTTACTGACTTGATAAATTTGTCCCTCAGAAGCCCCTGTCCCACTGAAAATCATTCAACATTTTGGGTGCAATTCTTGTAGCAGGTGTTGGGGAGCCTGAGTTAAATAGCCTCTGATATTAAATACCTACATTCAAGAACCTAAATAGTAAGCCTTTGTTAGGGGAATAAAGACAAATATCTTTGCAATTTGAGCTTCAAGCTTTCAGATATATAAATTACTTCTAGAGAAAAACAAACAGACAAAAAATTCTCCTGGAAAGGCTGCATTGTGTCCATAGTGATTTTACACTAGTTTATCGCCGAGATAAACTGATGACAGTTTTCATGTTCAAATACAAGCAAAAGTTGCAAGTGATTTCAAAAAATTCTTAAATAATCAATGAAGATTCTCACTATATTGCAACACAGAGTAGAAGTGGAGATAACAGTAACATCTTTTGCAAAGCAACTCAGTGAATATTAGAAAATGTAAAAAGGGAGGGATCATAAATAAGAGCAATGTGACTACATCTAACTGAAGCATGACACAAGAAAATATTAAAATGGAAAGTCTTTTATAGCCAGTGGGTCTTTAAACCCAAATACTGAAATTGAAAGGTGAAAATCTGAGGGCAGCAAGAGCTCCAACTCAGAAATTGCAACTGAAAAGAGACAACCCAGAGGCAACATTCATTCAAACCCTGATGATCAGTCTGAAAGAATAGAGCCTGAGGGCAAAAAACATTCAGACCCTTGCAGTAAATTTGAAAGGAGAGAGCTTTAGGGCAGGAATTGCATGGGCCTTAACAATGAGCTGGGATGGAGAGATCTTCAGGACAGCCCCCAGTCAGGACCTGGGACTGGAAAAGTAAGGAGTTAGCAGGGGACTATGTGCATCCTAGAGTTTCTGATAATGAGCTTCACTGAACCTCTGTCATGTTCTGGCCATTACCAAATACTGAATTTAAATTAATGCATGGCACTGCATACTAAAGGAGTAGAGAAAAAAGAAATACCAGGAGAGGCATCACAGCTAGTCCAAGACTGAAGCTGCATCCTTCAGTGTGCGAATCCAAACTATCAAGTTACATTAACAAAACTGACTGGTCAAAGAGCTTGCCTAATGTGCATTATGTCTCATCAAATGGCTCATCATCATTATCATTTTTTCAGGATATTCAAGACTCTACAGTAAAATTTAACAAAGGTGACTTTCTCTACGCAGTACATGGGCTGTATAACTTCATTTGCTTTATTTTGTCTTACTAATATCCTAGTATACTATGAGGTGTTCTATGCCCATAAATTTAAAGGAAAAAAAAATTACATAAAATATGAACCAGTAATATGGAAAAGAGTTTTGTAAAGCTGTAGTTTTGCAAAGGGAAAAATTCTTACTTCATAAATCTTTGCAAGTGTTCTGCCTTTCTGAAAAATAATGAAACCTACACATGAAGCTTTTTCAAATTGCCTAAGTAAGGTATCCTGGTATATAAAAGAGAGATGTTTCTTTCCCATTGCAGAATCCTGACTTCCTAAATCAGGATCCTAAAATTCATTCATAAGGCAGTTGAGTGAAAGAAGCACCCCAGAGGTCTCCAGAGGGCTGTTCAGAACCTCGATAATGGACAGCTGCTCTGAAGACACTTTAAGAAAGGAGATTTTAGAATTGTGCTCCCTGGAATTCCTGTGTTCAGCCAAGTAGCATCTAATGTCATAAACACCCACTGGCAGGTACTGATAACCAAAGCATAAGCTCTGGAACAACCCTAAAAATTAGTATCTCTTTAAATGTATAGTAACTTCCAGTGCATATATCCTTCTGTGACATACTGAATCAGGTTTCAATTTCTTTGGTGTTTTCCTTCTTTCCTTTCTTTAAAAGTACCCTCAATTAAAAGCATGTCCACTTTTCAGAGGCCAATTGCAACAGGTTTTAAGCTATAAAGGGGTTTGTCATAATATTTCAACCCTTTCAAACATATGCTGAATATGCTGTTTCTTCATATCAAGTAATAAGCTTTCAAACCTTTATCTTTATTCTCATTATCCTCAAACTATTTCAGGTTTTAATTTAGAAATGGAATGACTTGTAGATTCTTCCCATGACCACAGATTCTTTCGTCCTTTAATGAGGTAGCAGTTGATGCCTCTTAATGGGAATGTCTGACTGTTCTGCTTCACAGCAATTCTTATATATTCAAGAATTATGGAAGTAATCACATTCTCTAGGAATATATCCCACTACAGCGAGTGATATGCTTCTCAGATTTCCAATTTATGTGTTTTAAATTAATAGCTGTTTACTCTACTGTATAATAAAGAGGGTAGTTATCACTGGAGGTAATTCATTAC
This sequence comes from Notiomystis cincta, assembly GCA_013398075.1. Lineage (NCBI taxonomy): Eukaryota > Metazoa > Chordata > Aves > Passeriformes > Notiomystidae > Notiomystis > Notiomystis cincta. Next base: position 131,294 of record VZRX01015400.1, on the reverse strand, counting down.
GTAGCACTTTATTTCTGAGATTCAGAGTCCTTCCATGTACAGGACACAAAGTAAGCTATTACAATAAGCACATATCTGTCAAGATAAAAGGTACTATTTAGATTACCTAAGCCACTTTCTGCAAAGACTCATCACCATGCCATTTAAAAGACTTTAAAAGAATGCATTTGCCATCTGAAATTTATTAGGAAAAAGTGTCAAATTGGGCGAAACTGAGGACAAGAGCTTTAAGCACCAACAATCTATTTTTAATATAATGTAGATTTCATTCCCTCCTGGTTTAATTTATACCATTTGTTCACCACTGCCTTCAGAATTTAAGAGAAAATAAGACTGAATGATGTTGCAAGCTCTGTAATGTAGTAGTCCATAAATATCCTTGAACATACGTTTCATCAGTGCTACTTCTTAGTACAGGAAAAAATTGAGTATCTTTATTCTTCAGAAAAGTTCAGATTTGCTTTTTCTTCTTTGGAGTCTTACCACATTGGTTGTAAGCAGAACAGGCAATACAAGCAACCTACCAGAGAAAGAAAATCCATCTAGGAAGGGAACCATCATCTACCTGGAGTTTTTTAGGCTTGCAGAATTATCTCTGATTTAAGGGGAGAGGGATAGCAGGAACTGTTTAGAAACACTGGGATAAACATCTGAAATAGAAAAAGATTCCCAGTTGGAGATGGCTATGATTCCTATGATGCATAGACAATACTTTAAACAAAAAACCCTAAATATAGGCAAAAAAGAGACATTCTTCAAATTTACTTGCTTTGTTGTTTGTTTTTATCAACATTTGCAGTGATTAAATATGCGTTAATACTACAGCTAGACTATAGGAAAAAGTATTAGAGCTTTTTAAGGGAAACTACTATTGGTACAATTGGTAGTATTCATTTGGTCCATGTATATCTAGCTGCACTGCTGAAAGAGAAACACAAGTGGAAAACACTGCACACAGATGAAGACTTCTGAATTACAAAACTGTCAGTATTCTTCAAAATTATTGGCAGTGTTCACCTTTATTATTTTAGGTCCTTAGCTGAAGTCAGTATGGTTTTGTTGCACAGCTTGTGATAGAGGAAGGGTTTAATATAGTTAGGAGGCTTTTTGCATACTATAAATGTATTTTCCTACAGATTTCTTTAACTGCTTCTCTCAACTGCTACTCTAAATTTGAATTAAGCTAGAGAATTCACAGAGTTTTATAAGGAAAAAGTAATTAATTAATTTCTGAGTGTATGTGTATTTCTCTCATTTAGAATTCTGTATTGATGGACTCAGAAATATTTATGTATTAAGATAAGATTTGTTGTATATTTAACGCATTATTATTTTGATGCTTTTGACTATTTTGATGCAAATTATGCGATCATTTCTCCTCCTCTTCTTAAAGGCAAATAATGAATGTGCTATATAAATGGAACAGTCCAAAAGGTAAATTGTACTTCATTCTTAAAACTCTCAGTGACTAAAAAGGCATTGGTACATTATGGAAGTACTGAAAATAGCTGATTATTATTTAACAAAGGAAAAGATGTTTCTGAGCACGAGCATCTTCATGTTCTCTCATTAAAGAAGTTGATCTACTAAAAGACTTCAAAGCTTTAGTATTTCTGTTTGAGAAATGTGATGCTTACTTCTTTAGTCAACAAAGCAAAATAATAAAACTCAAATCCTCTACCGTGATGCAAAATATTTTCAAGATGCAGTAATTCATTACTCAGTTCAAAATCCAAGAAAATGTAATTGAAATTGTGATTTATTGAGGTATTTGGAGAAGTAAGACATGTTATAGAGTTGCAAAAATAGTGTCTGGTGGTCAATGCTATGCAAGATTCAACATTAATCAAAGACTTAAACCAGATAATGGCTCAGACACTGAATTAGGATTTTCTCCAAATATCAGAGCTATAGTCATGATTCTGAAATCCAGATTTAGCTAACAGATCTGAATACATATAACTGCAATAGAAATGATATATGTAGAACTCATTGCAGCTTCTGGTCCCTCTTGTAGTTTAGGTCATATTCCATTCAATCTCTGAACCAATATAAACAGCATGACATCTTAGGAACTACAAGCTGTAGCTGTGCATTGACTGTAAAATGCTTTGGGCAGAGTGAAAGACTTGAAGAGGGTTATTCTGGAAATTACTTTACATGCATGATTTTATTATGCTACTGAATTATAGATATGGCAGTTCATTCCTTTGTCATTCATGAGCTTGTCATTGTAAGCAAAAATAAAGAGCAGGATTTTACATGGGTCTGTAAATTAAATCACTATGTGCATATGCATATATATACACACAATTCAAACTTGTACAGAACTTCTTCCTAAATACATATTTTAAAAATCTAAATCTGAAATTTTAAATATAAGGCCAATTTCATTCTGCTCCATATGACAAGTAAATTGAGAATCGAGATCTGCTCTGTGAGTACTTAAAGGCAATAATTTCATTTTTCTAAACCTTTTAAATTACTTTTAAGTAATGAATCACTGGGTGCTTGTTAATGAAAACAAAAACTATTTTTAAGGTAAAAAATTTCTCTTCATTTAGTAAGACATGAAATCTTTCATTTGCCTTTTGTTTGCTTGCAGGGGTACCTTTCTCTGCAAATATCTCAGAACATAAGAAATTTCTGTTAGGAAGATTTACACTGTTGAAGTAATCACTCAAAAATGTAAAATACAGAATCAAATACAACAAGAGAGAAAAAAATCAGTCATATTTTCATTTCAAATAGTGATTTCAACCCTTTGGAGTCAACATGGAAGTTCATGTAATAAAATTTCAAAAGAAACACGGTGAAACAACATACTGAAAAAGGTTTACCACCTTTAACCAGAACATTCTCTTCTTTTGTCAAACCCTTTTTACTGCTTTTGAGAAAATTGATCTGTAAACAAAACACGGCACTGCCTTGACAAACAAAGCAACACTTGACATGAATTCATGAATAGAAAGCAGTGTTACTCCCGATTTTAAAAATGTAGCACGTGCTAATATTTTGAATTAAAGCCTAATTAACACATTGGAGATGTTTCTACTGCATTCGGTGAGCCGATGGTGTCCATCTTAGTGTGCACCTCACTAGGCTTGCCAGAGAAACCAGGTGATGTGACTCTACCTGCATTTAAACATCACCAGCTCAGGCTCAGTAATACCAACATTCCTCTAGATGTAGTCACTGGAGGTTTTAAAGATGGATAACTATCATATCTGTTTCACAGACAGTGAGGCTAAGGCTCAGAGGCTTTACAATTCCCACAGCAACTGCCTTGTAGACTCTATCTCTCCTTGGCTGGTGTAGAGTGTTCCATCTCCCCATGCTACAGCATTTCCACTATAACCCTGGAAATTTTAAAAAAAATAAATCTCTATTTGAGAATACAAGGAACAGCCATAGAACTCCTAAAAAGTATTTGTCCTGACCTTAGAGCAAAGCATTTCATGTATTTTTCTTTGTTAGCAAAACCTCCTTGGATATAAGGATAAATAGTGAAAAAGACCTGTGCAATTACTTTCCACAGATCATAGAATCATAAAATTGATTGGGTTGGAAAAGACCCTAAGGTCTTCAAGTCCAGCCATTATCCCAGCACTGCCAAGTCCATCACTAAATCATGTTCCTGAGAACCACATCTATAAGTCTTTTAAATACCTCCAGGGATGATCATTCCACCACTTTCCTGGACAGCCTGGTTCAATGTTTGATAATCCTTTTAGGGAAGAAATCTTTCCTAATATCCAATCTAAATATGCCCTGGTGTCACTTGAGGCATTTTCCTCTAGCCCTACCACTTGCTACTTGGGAGAAGAGACTGACTCCACCTGGCTACACCCTCCTTTCAGGCAGTTGTAGAGATAGGGTGCCCCTGAGCCTCCTTTTCTCCAGGCTAAACACCCCCAGCTCCCTCAGCTGCTCCTCACAGCCCTTGTGCTCCAGACCCTTCCCCAGCTCCGTTCCCTTCTCTGGACACCCTCCAGCCCCTCTGGCAGTGAGGGGCCCAGAACTGAACACAGCATTCGAGCTGTGGCCTCAGCAGTGCCCAGTACAGGGGTCGGTCCCTGCCCTGCTCCTGCTGGCCACAGCACTGCTGACCCAGGCCAGGATGCCATTGGCCTTCTTGGCCACCTGGGCACACCCTAGCTCATGTTCAGCTGCTGTCAACCAACACCCCCAGGTCCCTTTCCACTGGGCAGCTTCCCAGCCCCTGCCCCCAGCCTGTAGCACTGCCTGGGGTTGTAGTGACCCCAAGGGCAAGACCTGGCACTTGGCCTTCCTGAACCTCATCCAATTGGCTTTGGTCTATCAATCCAGCCTGTCCAGATCCCTCAGTAGAAGATCCCTGCACTCCAGCAAATCAACCCAACTTGGTGTCATCTGCAAACTGAGGGTGGTCTCCATCTCCTCATTCAAGTTGTTGATAAAGACATTACAGGATTAGCTCCAATACTGGACTCTAGGAGACAGCAGTGGTGACTGACCCCAGCTGGATGTAACTCCAGTCCCCACCCCTCTGAGCCGGACTGTCCAGCCAGTTTTTTACCCAACAAAGAGTACACTTGTCCAAGCCATGCACAGGCAGTTTCTTCGGGAGAACACTGTGGGAAATGGTGTCTCAGGCTTTATTAAGGTCCAGGTAGACAATAACCAGAGCCTTCCCTTCATCTACCAAGCAGGTCACTTTGTCATAAAAGGAGATCAGGTTGGTCAAGCAGGACATGCCTTTCATAAACCTGTGATTTGTCCTGGGCCTGATCCCCTGGTTGTCCTGCATGTTCTATGTGATTGCATTCAAGATGATCTGCTCCATGTTGCTCCCCAGAACCAAGGTCAGACTGACAGGGCTGTAGTTCCCCAAATCCTCTTTCTGCCATTCTGAAAGATGGGTGTCATACTGGCTATGCTTCCTGACCTGGGACCTCTCCAGTTAGCCAGAGCTGCAGGGAAATTATCTGCAATGCAAGTATAAATTCCACTCCTAATTAATTAATAATTAGCATAAAGAATGAGATCTTTCTGAAGGTGGGATCAAATAAGTGGGTCGATGGAGACAGCTGCAAAGTACATGCAGATGATGGGGGTTACTAGGTGAGTATGAAGTGTTAAAGGGAAACACCAACAGGAAAGAGATGAAAACAATACATCTAGAATGGACTGCATTCCTTTGAAAGTTACTATAGGTGATGTGCTGAAATATCAAAACTGACATAGTAATTGCCTGCATTTGGGTAAGTAAATATTTCCCTGATCCTCCCCAGCATAATTGACCATTAGCTTTCCTCCAGTATCTTTCCTGGCTGTACTTTTAGAAATAAAATTTAGAGGAAGGACACATGCTGGGACATAACATCCCCTCTCATGCTGTAGGTCAAATAAAATACTATAGTAAAGATGTAATAAATTAAGTTAGATTTTCAGAAGTGTATTATTTTATGCTGTATCAGCTAATCCTATTTAAAACATAAAGCAGAAAGACATTATCTGCCACTGAAGGAAGACAAAGGGAGACACTGGCAGCTTAGCCTTTCTGAAAGCCACTTATATTTGGTATCTGAATTTGGGTTTTGGAGCCTAGCTATATTTTATCACCAAATACCCTTAAGCTTTTCAGAATTTTCCTTTTTTTTTTTTTTTTGATAAAATAATCCCAAGTAAATTCAATAAAAAAAACATGCCTCCCATTTCCTGCAACAATTCATATAATTTACCTTAAAGTTACCATATGATTTATAACAAATAGATATTATTTACTTTGTTTGCTGTCCTTTCCTCATCACAATAATTGTGCAAAGTGTGGTGCTATGTCCCATGGTCTACCTAGAGATTTTGTGATGCTAATGCTGAAGCTAAATCTTTGAAACCACCTACCTAACACAAGGGCATATGCAAACAAGCCTTCTGTCACTCCTCAGGTCTCTTGCCTTTTCCCACAGCTCTGACAGCATCATTATTAGAGAATCACCATCCACTTTCCCTCCCAGTCCAAGGTCCTCCTTCCCTCTCACCCCAACATTTCACTATACATCTGCCCACTAAAGAACAGGGCCTTTAACCTTGATTCAAGGGTAGGGCTGTTGTCATTTTCTCTCCTTTTTCCCTGAAACATGTCAGTCTTTTCTGAGCAAAAGTCAAAGAGGGAATGTTCTTATTCTGCTTTAGTAGTACTTAGTGAGTAATTCAGTGTACCTCGTATTTAAAGAGTCATTTATTGCTGTTACTCCCATTGAGCATCTTTCTTCTTAATCCAAAAGTGCAAGTTTATTTGCAGTCCAATTCACTTACTGTGGAATTAGTGCATAGTGAATGTACCCAGCACCTCATAAAAATAATGTAGTGTCCAGCAAGATGTGGTGTTTTTTGCCAGTCCAACTCCTGTCAGTATTTTCATTGATTTATAGGATATTATTTTAGCATTCAAAATGGCAGAGAGAATGCTAAAGTAGAGTGTTTGCAAATTAAATGAAAAAATCTAAGGAACACTCATCTTCTCTTGAAAAATTCTTGTGTGTAAGGAAATGAAAATTTGCATGCATTCGTATTCAAAGGAAATGACTGGGCAGAGGATAATATCCCTACATGAATTTTAAATCTTTCAGACACTTCAGACACAAACATTTCTGTTTTAATAAAATTGCTTTGTAGATAATGCACTGTTTGACTCTTACTAGAACACCTGCTTCATAATGCTCAATCATGACATTAGAAAAATAATTAAAATATACTAAATTCATAATACTCCATCGTTCTGTGTAATGCAACATTTAGTGCTAAAGAGCAGCTATTGAATGACACTTCCAGTGAATGGAGCCAGAATGTCTGGTCATTAGATGATAGCAGCAATATTTTAGGTAGTAAGCAGATGTCAAATGAATTCATCAATACAAATAAAAATCTGCTTAACAGGATCTAAACTCCATCTTTTAAAGCATCAGTAATTTAATTATGCTTTCCATACACAAAGGACAAACTTATATTTTTTACTGGAAATGACTTTTGGTTTGGAGTGCTAAAACAATAAAACAAGGAAAGAAGGAAAACAAGCATTCAGGAAAGCCTGCAAAGGAAGCACAGTTCCTCTATCCTTTGGGATGAGTTGCAGAACCTTTCCATAACACATTTGCCATCATCTTCTGGACCACCAGTACACAGAAAATGACACTGCTAGAGTGACACCCAGTACAAACACAAATACAACTCACTTCCCTGTTGATAGTTCTCTTAAATGAAAATGTTGAATGGCATAAACTAGTATGTATCTATAACTGAAGGAACATCAAGTAAATAGATTACTCTGTTGCCTTTTCCATGTTGTTGCTTTTTTCACTCTCCTCCTCCTTTTTAAATGATGCCTTTCCAGAAATTAAAATAGAATGAAAGCTCATGGGCTTGTTTGAATCTGCATAATACCATTCCAGATGCTCTGCTTTATCTTTGGCCTTCAGTAACAATTAGGCAAAACATAGCATTTAATTTGGAGGCCCGATTTTTTAAGAAGAATAGAAAGTCCTGGATTACACAGAATAGAATTCAACAGAATTCAGACCATGTAGTCTGAAATACCATACACAATTCCCTTGTACTTCTGACATAAAATGCCATTAAATCCTTTTGTCTTCTCGTAGTGGTTCTCCTGACATGTATTCCAATCTGTTTGGGGTTTTGACTATGGTGACGGCTTTCCTCAACATTCTTCCTGGTGCAGAATCCTACAAAAGGATTCAACAAAACAAACAAAATTACTATCTCTGTATAAATTAAATTTTCTACCCACTACTGATGTATTTTCTCTGTATTATCCTACAAATATCCTTCTTTTTGATGCTCTTTGAGGTGAAGTTTTCTCTTTGAGGAAAAATATCTACATAGTGACCAAATTTGCTCTATCCTTTCACAGAACTGGGAGGGCTTTTCCCTTGACTCTCCAATACTCTCAGTGTGACTAGTCAGAAATTATCCCAGATAAAATTAAATAGATTTTTTTTCTCCTTTTTTTTTTCCTCTCTGCCCTCTGGACTCACCTTTCTATAATGATATGCTGGCCTACTTCTTCCTGCTTAACATACTTTTAATAGTTTCATCATAGTCAAATGATTCTTGATATCAAGCCTATCATTAAGGTAATAAAATTCTCTTTGGCTCTTCTGCAATTATACTTCTTCTGCCTTTTTCTTGTCTACCACTCTTCAGACAATTTAAATATCACCTGCATGATCCAGTTCATAACTTACATTTGCTTGAGGCTGAGGTGACCAACTGTGGCCCCTTACAACCTTACCATCCTGTGATCATGTACACTCTATTAGTTTGAGCTTCCTGGTATAGTTAGAGTTTACTGTAAAATCTGAGCAAATTGCCCATTGTGTAAAGGGGATAGACTGTAAGTTAAAGGGGTTTCTTCTAGCTGTAGTTTTGCAGTTATGAGTGTGCTACCTACAATCACACTTCGCAACACAGTGTAGGCAGGCTGGCTAGGGATGAGGCGATCTGCAAGATGCTGTCCACATCTTTCCTTATTAGTTCTAAAGTGAATGAAACAGGAATTGGAGATAAACTAAATAAAACCTTGTGAGGCCATAGAAACAATGTTCAGGCTGGAGTGCTTGGATGTACTGCTGGCTGTTTCATTATTTTCTATTTAGAAGACACATTTCTGCCAGCGGAACTGAGGGCTCCCTCTCAGTGATTCAATTCTTAGGAGCAGTGAAGCTTCCTCCGGAATTCAGCTGGAAGATTCCTCTGTCTCCACTGAGCAGCAAGCAACTAATTCCTTCCTGCACAATCAGGAACCACTAACCATGCTATGGCAATGTACCTGTGCATTTGCCTCTTCCCTGACTCCTCACAAAACTGGATCCATGACTCGAACTTGGGGAGCAGCTCAAACTACAGATAGTCCAGTAAGGAAATTTATCCTCTTGCGTTTCAACAGAATGAGTGTTGTACTTTTATTTAAAAAAACTTAACACTCTAAAGAAGAGATTCAGTGCCATGCACTGTTAATGACTGTGTCAAACTGTGGTGGCCTCAGTGGGACACAGGGCTTGTCCCAGTCATCATTGCTGCCTTTGGCATGCTCTAGGCACCTGTGTGCTGAGCATACAGATTTTAATTGGCTTCTTTATGGTGTCTAAAACTTCTACTGTTATACAGTCAGTTTCAGTGATAAAAAAGGTTTCAAGATCCTATTCTGATATCTGAAAATGCTGATAATGATATATGATCATACCTTTAATAATCTTACTAATTAGCCTATTCCATAGGTTCATGTTCCAGTGTAGGTAACATAAAGCATGTTAGGAAAAATAGTGAAATAAAAAGAGGCTTCATGTGCTACTCTGTCATACTCATAGCCTGAACTTTCTCTGCAGCAATTATCCTCTGAATTTTCAAATAATTTTTAATTTTCACCTAGAGAATTACTAAAAAAGTAATACTTTAAAAGTTGCATTCATTATATGCTCCCCTATTTTTTTATTCCTGTAGGAGAATGAAGGATGTGCTAATGAAACTCATGATCAAATTTTAGTGACTGTGTCTTCAGCCAACAGCTGGCACTCTGGTATCAACTGAGGCTTGCATCCCTTTTCATATTGCCAGAAGCTTTTGAATATAAAAGCTGGTCTTTAGAAAAATTCTTCTCCTCCTGCAACTGAGTCCAGATTTGCCATTGTCCATTCGAAAAATGGACAAAGTGCCCACAGATTTTGCATGCCTCACATATATTGCAATTACTGCAGATCCTCTGTGTGGCTCCTGTTGACATATAGATGTTGGCCTTAATTATTCAGAGCTACTAGCTTATGCACAATGATTCAGAGCATTCCCTGGTGCACATCACTGAAATTCATTGCTGCATGCAGAAGTGTGCATGGGTGTGAACATATGCGGGTGTGTGTAAATAAATCCCTTCACAGCCCCTGTCGTGATGTAGTGACCCTGTAGCTGATGCTATGAAGCAGGAAATCCAATTATACCTCACTTAGCATGCATAACTAAAAACGTTATTATTGGTCATAAAATTATCCAGCCCTTTCAAAAATCAAATCTATGAACTATGTGACTGTACTCCTCAGGCAGATTTCACGCTGTGTGAGGAAGCATTTCCTTTAATTTGTTTTAACTCTGCCTGCATTATTGCAGACTGCACTTTGGTGTGGGAGAAGCTAGGGGTGAAGTGACTAATTCTCCTTCTAAAATGTCTGGGAATTTTTGTCTGGGAGCAAACTCCTGGAAGTGCACAGAGCTTTCACATACACTATATGGAGTTTACCAAGTCAAAGCAAAACAACAGCAATCACCACCACCAGCAATATCTGCTTTCCAAATGTGCACTAAAATGAAATGTCAACACTTTGATGAACAGCTTCTGTAGCAAAACAGAGTGTATGTGACCAAATGGCAACAGACCACTGTTTACACGAAAAATGAGCATATTGAAATAAAATTACTCTGAACAGCAACATTCCGTGCTATTAAAAAAAAAAAAAGTCTCCATTAGAGCCAATAGCAAGCCACATTATCTTTTAAAACCTTGAGCACACACAGATTCATCATGTTGACAAATGAGGTAGATGAGAGTTAAGAAAGATCATCAGTATTTACTGTGCTGTGAATTCCTCTCCTAAAACTTCAGTTCCAAGGGGAACACTCACTCACAGAGCCACAGTGGACAGGCTGCAAACCATGGAGGCTTTCATGACAGGGCACCTGTGCTCAGTCCAGTGCTTTGGAGTATCTTCTTTCTCTGGCTGGAGGGATATTTTATCTCCACTAAAATAAATTCCTTCCCCAATTCAGCACCTTGGTAATATGAGCCTTGACATGATTTACTTCAATTTTCCCATAAATATCCTCTGAACATTAACTTCTATAAATGTATTTCAGGACACAGGTCCTTGAGGATGCCTGCACAAGCTAGTTTATTTGTATTTGGAGAGTAGAAAAAAATGTTGTATTTGTGAATTTCCCCATGCTGCTAATAAACTAGACAAGCTTAATGGTGCAGTAAAAAACATATTAATCAAAAGTTCAAGTCATATTTTTTATATACTAGTAGCAGAGGCTACAAATAAGACAAACAAAATCCCAACTGAGACTCAATGCTTGAAAACTGACTGTTTCCTAGTCCCTCTCCCTTACAGAGACATTCATGTCTCAGAAATCACAGGTGACAATCGCAATTCAAAATCTTTTGAATTTTACTTGCAATTCTGAAAAAAAATTCCTGCATTGCCTTTCCCTGTGCACTCATGCATGCATACATCTGAAATAATGGCTTGGGATGCAGAGACATTGGGCTTGGCAGTCTTGGGTAATTAAAGATCCCTTTCCCCTCTCCTTGGTTCTCACCTCATCTAGTACAGGCTCTGCAAACTACCCAAAAACTGTAAACTGCTATTCCAAAAGATGTACACCTTATCTCCCATGAAAAGCTGTTACCTTTTTTTTCTTAGTCAGCCATGAACATTAAATATCATATAATAAATCTGCTTATTCTGAAAGCTCATGGATTTTATTACCTTGGCAACAAAGTGATCTGTTCTAACTGCTTTTCACTGCCAGTTTTAGAGTTTTCTGTGTCACAGAAAAAGCCATGAAGAGAGGATGAACAGTTAACTGACTCCTTCCCTTATGTTTGCATCATCAGTTTCTACAGATGGGAGAATAGATACAGTGTGAAAATGAGGTCCTTGGTTGCTCAGAGCCAGTGGTAGTTAATATATTAGCAGGATTAAAAATAGATTTTTCAATTTTATGACAATCACTAGCAAAATCCCAGTTGGGAATGGAATTTTATTTTCAATATATCAAAAGAACATTTTTAATCTGGAAAAGAAAAACAATGTGAAAGAAACAAAATACTTGAACAAAATTAAATGTTCATTTTTTCACACATTTTTTCACATCCATCTTCAGATTTTCATTAACAAATAAGCACCCAAATGGTGTCATCAAAGATTATTAAAAACAAATAAATAAAAAATCAAATCACTTCATACAGAAGGTCCTATAAGTCTCCCTTTTTCTTAGATGATTGTGATAATTTGTTGATTGTTTCCAAAGGAGAAAAAAAATTAGTGACAATGATTCAGACTGTTGTACAGGTGTCATTGAGAGATGAAAACCTCCCACCTCAGCATGAGGATGAGATGGAGCCAATTCTCCACAGAGGCTGTATCCAAACCCTGTCAAAACCTCCTGCCACTCCAGAGCACACTTCCAGGAAACTTCTCCGACTCTAATGGCAAGGGACTTGCAGCACTGTATTTAAAATGTTGAAGGCAGCATGCCCTAGTGAAAAATATAACCAAAGCTTGATCCTTCTCTAGAAAGTAGCCATATACAAATGGCACAACAGGGAGTCATATTAAACATTGTGCTGTGGCTTTTGCACTAAATACAACAGGTAAAGAAATATTTTTATGTTTTTTCTGTCAATCCTGCAAATTCAGTGTGAAATATGAAAACCAGGTAAGGCTCTCTTTCTAAGTATGATCATGATTAACAGAGAGTTGGAGGGAAAACTGTTGTGAGTTACAGCTCAGAAGCCTCATCATGGGCTGCAGTAATAGAACTAATTTATTGAAGTGGGCACAGGAAGAACCTTGCAGATATTTTTTGAGTTTACACCAGCCAGAAAATAATATTATTCAGTAGCTTCACATGGCATTGGTTGCATCTTTATCTAGTCTCCTGAAAAAAAAAAAAATTGGAAACCTGTTTAAACCTGTTTCTTCTGAATATTTTATGCTGTTTAAAAGGAACTACATTTGACTGAACCAAAGAGATTGTTTAAAATTTTTATGATGTGTTTATCAGATATTCAATGGTTTTGTGATTTTTATAATAAGAAAGATAAAACCAGATAGAAAAGAAATATTGGTGTTTACAAGACATAATCTACAAAAATAAAGACTTTTTAAGATAAAGGAGCATGTTTTTGAGTGTTTCTGATAGAAGTACAAAATGTCTGTAATTCAGAAGTACTATTCCATGCCATGAAGAAAAGATTAAGTGTAATTATCATTCTCTTCTTCAAGGTACTTGTTCAGAGCTTCACCTAAGATTGCTTCACTGAAATGCAGTCAAGGTTTGTTAAGTGCAGGCTTAGTTTCAGATTGTGTATGGAGCTGCTCAGAACATGTGGATGTGGTTCCCCAAGTCAAAGCTGAAATCACTACTGATTTCAGCATGCTCAACACATAAGCTTTGACAGCTTTGCTGGCAGGGTCTGGGTCTCCTCCGCAAACACCAACATTTAGAAGAAAAAGCCAATAAATTTGACTAAGGGGGACATCTTTTCATTTTTCTTGCCCTGAATATACAGAGGAATAAATTACTACCTTAGATTTAAACGTGCATGAGACAAGACCTCGCATGGAGATCTAACTAATCAGTTAGTCACTGAGCTGCATTGAACACCTTTCTATCCTCTCCCCCTCCTCTCTGATTTTTTTAGCATTCCTTTTCTGACAGCTCCTACCTTTTCATATCCTCCTTTTTAACATTCATTTCATAACACACCATTTCTTGCAGCCCTTGCTGGTCAGAAGCAGTTACAGGAGCCTACCTTTTCTCACAGCTCAGCTTTCTTGCTTGGATTGTCAGGGTAACCTGGCACTTTTCAAGAATTGATTGGTCACTCAGATCAAAACATTAAATATTTAAAGTGGCACCACACCATTCATAAAATGAAACCTAAAGTGTTTGTTTACTCCCTGCTAATTATTTTAGTTCAAGCAGGCAGACTCAACTGTCTACATTATTAATTAAACCTGTAAAAATGAGCTAAGGATAGGAAATGTTCTTCTTGCTGTTAGCAGTACTAAGATTAAGCAGCAACTCTCATTAGCTATACATGAAAACCTTTTTCTCCAAACTGCACCAATACAAAGCTAAAAAAATCATGTCAGTCCATATTTCTAAATGGTTTGGAGAGAAGATTAGTAATAGTGAAATCTCAGATGTTAACCATTTTTAGGAGGTAATGTTATTAATTTACTGGTGTTTGTGGCTATCTTTGGCCTGAAGGAGCAGACTCATGTTCTCCAAAGTAGCATGTTTTAACACCAAAGAGTTTGAAGGTTTTCTTAAAAGAAAATGTAAGGTTTCCCCAAAGGCCATACAACAGCAATATATAATATTCCATGTACAACTTCTACCAGTGATTTATTTCTTTACAACTATATATTTACTATAGGAACATCATCATTGGGTTTTGTGATCAGGAACACTGTAATGTGATGGAAACCACAACAAAAATTCATACTCATGCTGAAAAGAATTGTGCAAAAATCAGTAAGAGTTATAAGTTTTTATATAAAGTTTGATAGTTTCATTGCACTACCTGAAGCAATGCAAGATTCCTCAGCTGGTGTTTTCCATGATGACCTAAAACTCTCTTCCATTCTGTCAAAAGTTTCTCACAGTGATCGAGTGCTGATTTGCAGTTTAGGGCTAGAAGCACTCAAAATTCTCATTTTTGTTAGACACAGGGGGACAGATCCAAAGGGAATGGAACAGTGTAGTTATAGCTTGCAAAGAGGTAGGATAGATATAAGTGCACATGTGTGTGAGCTGCAACTTTTGAGTGTTGCAGAATATAAAGCCTACCACTCTGCTGTGTGTCTCCACAGGACTCTGGAGCCTAATTATAGAGCTGTATGAAAAAGTTCTGCTTGTCAGCAGAACCGGCAGGAGGGGAAAAAAAAATTCATATTTTTGCACATTCACAGAAGAATAAAATATTTAGGCAGAAAATGATCATTGCTGCAGATGGACACTTACAGAACAAAAATGGATAATTTTTGTGCAGCTCTGCTTGTCACTAGCATAGCCAGAATACATTTGGTAGCAGATTTAATATCCAACCTAGAATTCCTCAGTCACTGCCAGTGGCAAAGTGTGCTTCATAGAGTAGTAGGGGTTGAGGATTGCAGGAAAATTCAAGGTGAGGAAGCTGTCTTAAAATGAGCAGTCATAATTCCACCAAATTCAGTGTTGTTGCGCTTGCTTATGCCAGCAGAGAATTTGTTTCTTGGTGGTTTTGAGTCCTTAAAAGTAAAGATTAGTCACAGAAGCCTGATCACAATTACAAGGCAAAATGTGAGGATGTGACCCTATTGAGGCAATGAGGAAAGAAATCTAGAAGAGGTGTGAAAGAAATGCAGGAACTGTTAATGACAACAGCAATCAGCAGGTGCTAGTGGCCAGTAGATTTTAACTGATTACTTTCACTGTATTTAAAAAGCCACTCTTTAAATGCATGCTTTGAGTGGGAAGAAATATGCCTATAAAAGAGCTACTCTATACCCAGAATATTTCATATGGGTAACTAAAGTATTTTTTGGAGAAATACAACTTGACAAGATGATAGGCACAATACCTGATTCCCAGTGGTGCTCAGGTGGGAGCTTCTACCCAGTATATAAAAAAACCTCAATTACCCAGAACATCGTTTTGTGTGTGTGCTGTGTGACCCTCCACAACACTAATAGAGGGGTTATCCATTTGCAGGTGCAGGTCGGTGACACAAAAGGTGAATAATTTATGTGGACTTTCCCCTTCTTCCCCTCACTTAGCACCAAGCAGAGAAGAGGGGATTCATCACTGCATGGTTCTCACAGTTCCTTGCACTACCCGGCCTGTGTTTGCAGCCACTCAGTGGAAAGCCTGGCTCTTAAACACAAGCTGTGGTGACCTGTACTTTCAGCTTTGGATAAGTGTTTTTCTCTTATGCTTGTTAAATGCAGTGTGAATTTTACGTGAAAGTGCTTTTTTCTTATTCCTTTTTTCTTTCTTTTCCCTTGGCATCATCTAATTTGGCAGTTCTTGGAGTGCTAGAGAGTCTCTTTAATGTATCTCAAGGCACAAGGACTCTGACTTTACTGCATTAACAGAATACATTTATTTGCTGCCTTTATGTGTGGCAATGGGAACTGATGAAGGATTGTGTTCTCAATACTTCCCTCATCTTCTTCTTTGTCTGACATTAGCAATAAAATACAAATTATAGAAAAGGCAAACCAAGCATACAAATTAAGAAAACTAATTTCATGCCAGCCAACATTTGGGAAAATCTCAGGTGATAGGGAAACAAAGGAAAATGGTAATAAAATAGACTACACTAAGAAGAAATAATTATAACTAAAGATAGAAATCCAATAATATCTTTATAAACTAGTAACTAATAAATGAAAAATAAAAATTAGTAGAAAGTAATAAAAATCTCCTGCAATAGGACCTTCTGTCCATAATCTGACAGAGTGTCTGTTTTCTTAAACAATGAAAAAGGATTTCTTCCTATATTTCTTAGGTACCTTAAAATCTGCCCTATATTATAAAGAAGTAAAACAACTCTATGTATACTGTGCTTGATGCTGGCAGCTCACTTTGTTCTGTCTAATTTTTATTTTAAAGTTAATGGATGAAGTTTTTCGCAGCCAATTCAAAAAAGGTTAGGCTTAATAAAAGGTAAACCTTTGTGTTTGCTTTGCTGTTACGTCACTGCAATTCTATAATAAACCCAGAAATAATAACAAAAAGTCCAAAATCACTGCCTTGAATATAGCTATTTACAGTCTGTTTTTTTCCACTGCAAAATATTCCAGATCTTATTATACCACCTACAGGTAGTTTTTAGATAAATTCTTGGGATCCCCTGAGCTTCTCAGTTACTCTGCTCTAGGTCCCAAAGAGCAGGCGTGTCCATTACAGATTTTGGAGAGGTTTCTCATAACCCATACTGCTTTGACTTTAAACCAATCCTCAGATTAAAGCCTGCTATTTTTTTCAAATCTTAGATAATACATGAAACTAGCACGCAGTTTTTGATATAGACATTATCTTCAATAAACATTACAAGTGTTCAACTGACTGTATTTTCTCATATGCCAGCTTTTGCTAGATGCAGAATGTGACATGTGAAACTACTAATCATTTTCTGTTGAAGTAAAATAACAAAAAACTATGATAAATTCCTCTTTCTCTCACACATTATTCTCATTCACAAATCCTATAATCCTATATAATCATGCACATATTGTTTATAATTTCAACATATTTTTGTAAGCTTTGAAAGAAATCCTTGGCAAATTCCTTTACATTCCTTTACAACTAAAACTGTGCTGCTTCAAAGGAACTATTTTCCAAAGATTGACATAGAAGGAATCTTGATAGTAATTTATGGATACTTAATGAAAACTTACAGAGATAATACACAATAAGTAATGACCTTTTAAGTGTAGAATCTTTTGTGCTCCTGTACACTTAATGCTTCCCGATTTGCTCAACCTGTATTTATTTTCTAGGGAAGGACTTTGGGTTTTGCATGGTTTGAATCAATCAGTCTGTCGTGCTTCTGCTTTGCAGAAAGTATGCAAGAATTAATCCAAATTCAACTGAGTTTCATTGCTTTGATGCTGCTTATTTTCTCCAGTTGTTGATTAATATGCCCCTTGTGCAAACATCTTCCTCCTACCTGATGCCTTCAGTAATGTCTCAATTCGTTGCTGATGACGTTCAAATTTCCTCCAGAGATGCCTTTTGAAGTCACAAACAGAGGATTATGCCCATCAGTGAATGACTCAGGCACAAAGTGATTGATAAGACAAATAAATACTTAGATCTTAGCAATCAGTCAGTTGTGATATGCAAGGGGGAAAACAAGACTGCAGACATTTCAGCTATATATCATGTTTTCTAAATTTTCTTTATATGCCAATGGCCCTCTTAATAAATTATCCTCCCTGGTTATCTGATCTCAAATGTGTTTTCAATTATGCCTTTTCTCAAACATGAAGCAGTCAGTCTTCCTCAGTCTGAAGCTGTTTCGATGTCCAAGAAATATCTTCCAAAGTCCGGACAGAGGAAATACTGCACAACTGGTTTTGAGTTGAAAAGCTGTGCACACACACATCAGAGAGACTTTATGACATCAGAGAAGTCATGGCTTTATTCCCAGATTCCCTGAGCTGAGTTTTATGTAAGCAGCAACAATACATGACACTGCATATGTTACAGGGGAGTAAGAACATTTTGAGCATCTTGCACAGCATGAGACTGAGAAATCAGGACCTTGTGTCACCTCAGATGCACAGAAGTCAAAATCCAAACAAAGAATAAGGTCGTGGTGCAAGAGTGAGTAAATTATTTATTTTCTTTAATTCATTATTTTTAGATTGACAAAAGAAACACAAAGTTTTAATAAGGGGAACTTATATTTTAAAAGAATGTCATGTGAAAGTCCATATGGTTGTTCTTAATGTTTTGATCTGCAGGAGATTTTGGTAACCTGAATAATAAGTTAATTTACAAAAGGGGTCTAAAAAGTACACATTTCAGAAGCAATTGTGGACTGCTGGTATAGTTTTCAGACAAACTTTCAAGATATTTTGTAGCATATATGTGTGATCATTACACGTCATAATGTTGCAGATAGTATCTTGGGCTTTTTTTCCTGGTGTGGGAGGTGATCTTGAAGAAATCTGTACATGATCATGGTAGCATGGTTGTGAATCACAGATGTCTTCTTTAGCTATCAGCTCTTCAAAGGTCAGAAATAACACCAAAAAAAAAAAGGAAGTCTTTGAGTTAAGACATACGTTCTTTGATTCAGGGACCATTTTTTTTTTTTTGTTTACAGCCCTCAGTGCAACATAATCTTGATTTATGATTATCATGTCTAGTTGCCACAATGATGATAAGTTTTATAATGGAATAAAGGACCTTGCTAATAAAAATCTTCTATGGCAGAGTTCTAATCTAAATAATATTTAGTATAGACTTGTGATGTGAATTAGATGATTGAGGCAACTGTATTTTAAAGTGGCATCTGCATTTTTTTAAATATATGTGAACAGAGGTACCTAAAAGCTAAAGTAAAAACAGAAAAATCTAAAATTTATATATACAATTGTTAAACTATACATCAAAGTAACCTCTATAGTAGGTACAGAAATATACCTGGGAGGAAGTTCAGTTTTTAAAGTGCCACTATACAGGCAAAGTTTAATATCATTAATTTGGTCCAGAAAGAGGGCCATAGTCTAGTATTCCAGGCAATGAATGCTTATAGGAAAGAAATTAGTAAGCAGAGAAAAAATGAACTGAATGGAATTTCAATTCATCTTTATATCCAGAACTTCAAATGATTTTTGTGCAAGGCATACTAAAATTCCTCTATAGGAACAAGACAGCTCCTGAAGTTGTCAGTATTTCTATTTCATCCATTCTGTATATCTTGCCCCCTATCCAAACCATCACAAGAATAAATGTAAAGATAAATAATAATCCTGATTACATTGTAGCCCTATGAACATGACAAAGCTGAATGACTTTGTCAGACCAACAGTGCTGAATATCACCCAAGTGTTCCAGCCTGTCCAGAGTAATTTCTTGGAGTGTCTAAAATACTTAACTTTTGGAAAATGTCCTCTGTGAGAACCATCTCAGAGGAAAAGGTAAAACATATACTGTGATTTTGTTGACTCATTTTGGCGTGGTTTTGTTCATTACACTTCAAGTCTATGTGGAGACCTGTGAATAACCAAAAGTAAATGGCATATGAAAGTCTGTGGAGTAAGCTAACAAGGATAACTGGTCATCTTTCAGAACATATGATATAGTGTTCTTAAACAGTTAATATGTAATCACCTTTTCCAAAAGTAAATTTTTGTTAATCTCCTTGCCATTTACCATTTCGTTTTGAGGGCACATTTGTAGGGAGAATATTGCAGCAAATACATCTTCTGGATATGTCTCTTCATGGCTAAGCAAGAATTACAGCTTTTCAAGTTTAGTGCCTAGAGTGTCTTCTCAAAATAATATTATAAGGAGGTTATGCTTTTAGATCAGCTTCTTCTGTTACTATGACCAAATAGTCTTCATTTACCTGCCCATTTGTGAAGCCACTACTCCTGGTTGAATGTACTGGTTGGTTACAACCTATACCAGGAATGTCACAGCCACAGGGCAATGTCCATCATGTACTTAATGAAGACTATAAAGCCAACAAAGATAAAATGGGATTCATGAGTTCTAGCAAAGTGATGCTATTTGGTAAGGGAAGACACCCGAAAGACTGGCCTGATACTTTGCCTACATCGATTACAAAGCTGTGCATTTAGCCTTAGTCAAAATTATTTGAGGCTAGGAGTCCCACTGAATATATAGTAAATCCTTAACTATTAAAAACTGAACACTTTTCACTCACAAAGGGACTGAAGCCAAAGTTCCTGGATGTTGAGTGAAAAGTTGCCATCCTTTACCTCTCTCAGGAACTGCAGTGAACTACCTGCAAAGTTTCTCTGCTTTTAGTTTCAAGAGCTGAAGATTCTCCAAAGATAGCATCATGTTTTAACACCATTTACAATAAAACCTTTAAGAGCATGCTGAAATAGGAAATTCCCAAAAGAGGTTTCTGATGGATGGAAAGAGTTTGATGTATTTTCTATTTCTAGGTATGGGAATGGAGAAGAGTTATCAATTTTTCCCAAGACTGATGTGTAAGTTTGGTCCTGAAGGAGATGTAAAGAGGTGAGCTATGGTGGTGTAACTAGTACATGACAGCATGCATCATTCTGACATAACCTCATGGCTCTGTGAGCTGAGGAGCTAGTCTGAATGGATGGCTATACTAAGGATGAGCATGTTGTGATCAGATACATCAGCTGTGGCATAGATGGAAATTCTAGTGTTTTATTACATTAACAACATATGGGATCTGACATAGTATTTCCCTTATTACACTTGCAACACCTCAGAATTGATTTGTTGCCTTTATGAAACACAGTGAGAAATCATCCTCAACTTCCTTTTAGAAAGCAGCACATAAGCAAAGATCAGATTTTCTTATGGTTCACACACTTTGGGATATTTTCACAAATCAGCCAAGAAATTAATTATAAAAACAAACAGGTTACATTTCCTTCCACTAACTAGAAAATGTTACTGTTGCTGCTATTCCAGTTTGCAAAGATGCAGAATCATTGCTCCTCTCTATGTATGTATATATATATATATATATGCATATAAATACATATATACATACATATACACACACTGTGAGGTTTTGAAATCTAAGCAAAGTAAGAATGTATTTTTCTTATCAAGTTTTAACAGTTTCACAATTTGCAAACCCATCCCCTAATAGAGTGTTATTGATCAAAATTGCTCAGGAGATAAGAATCTGTAGGGACTCCATCACTTCCAGAAAGAGTATTTTTCCCTTGTAAAGCGCTAAGAAGTTGGTAATCCAGGGCGTAACAGACCCTGAAAAAAGCATCAGAGAAGCTATGCACAGAAGGAAGAAAATATACTGTGAAGCACCTACCAAAATGTGGTATTAGCAAGCAAATGTCTATTTCACAATGATTCTCAGAGAATTAAGAATGCATTATAAACTGTGGTGGATTTTATTTAGCATTTTAGAGTACAAGAAATTGTTCAAATGATTGAGGTTGTTCTGCAGCTGAGAGAAAGTGCAATGCAGAAGCTCTAGCAGGAGCATAAGGAGGGAGCAGACCAACAGTGGCAAATTATGCAGTGCATTCATAGGAACTAAAATCTGTGTTGCAGGCTACAAGCAGAAAGACAAAATCAGTCAGAAGAATTTTTTTTTCAACACCACTGAATCAATCACCTCAGATGGCTCAATACCTTGACATGCATATTCTTAACATACAGCTTTCTATGATGTCTTATGCAAAGACTTGCATTAGTTAAAAAAAAAAAATTCCTATAATTAACCTAATCAGAAAACTTCCAGTGTGTTGAATCTGTTCAGTGGAACAGATTTTTCTATATTCCTAGCAAATTACGTTTAGCCTTTTTGAACATACCAGCTTTGTAACAAGCAGGAAGGAAAACTGGATCTCAGACTGTCACTTAAAGCATCATACTTTTAACCTCCTCTTTCCATACAGAGCTCTTTACCTTTACTGACACCCTCTGGTCCCTATGTCTAAGTCAGGTTTGAATTCATTCCAGCACTCCTTCAAAAATTTACTTTCCAAATCAATATTTTGTGGAGCACAGAACTGGACATTTTCTGAAACTCCCATAAATCATATCACTGACTCCCCAATAGTTCACCATGTCAGCAACTTATTCAGGGGACTCAAGCAAATTTGCCAGTCATGACCTTCCTGCATTGAATCTGTGCTAACAGTCCTCCAAGTTATGCATTTCTTAAAGCTGCCCTTTATTATTTTCCAACAGCAGAGCTTTTAATCACACCTTTTATCTTAGCTGCTACGGTATTTTTCCTCAAGACCTGCTTTCAAAGCTGCTTTCTTTCAAATTCTCAACTATAATTCAGCCAGTGAAATATTCTTGTTTTCTGTTTTCATTCTTAGTATATCTGCCCTCATTATAAAATGAAATTAAGATCCCTTCCCTCAACATTTTTACCTAGAATTCAAAATACAACCTTCAGCTTCAGATTGACCAACAAAGCTAAAATCTACACTTTTATCTCCCAACTATCCGTAACTATCTTCACACTTTTACGTCATGCTCTGCAAGTTCTGACTTTTTGGCATGAGCATTTGCTTTGTAACTGTGTGAAAGGGAAGTGCTGCATGTTCAACAGTTATAAAACTACTTATCTGTCATCACCTTCAAGAGTGCTTAACACTACACCCTCCTTAATAATCTGTTGTCTTCCAAAACTTTGTCTTCTTAACCGCATCTCTTAAACATTCCCATAGTCAACAGTGTACTTCTGCTGAAGGCCACTGCACATAAACATCCTCACTTACAATAGTTCACATCTCAGTTTTCTGTCCTCCTTTCAGCTTACCTCAAGCTAGTAAACAGGCATTTGTGTTTTCCCCCACAACAAGACAGAGACGGAGTTTTGAGAGGGGGAGGTTGGGGTTTGGGGTATTTTTTGTGTTTTTTTGTTTTACTTGAAACTTTGTAGGTAAGTTTTATAGTAACTACAGTCAATTTATTAAGTATATTTTTAGAAATTCTACTAGAGCATTTGATAGCTTTTTTAACTAATGGCCCAGTTATTGCTAATTCTTTCAATAACTCCTGTAACAATACTAATCAGAACGAACTGATCTTGCGCTAATATTGATTGCCATAAAGTACTTCTGAAGGAGTGGTACTATAACTCAGCAAGAATTAAAGGCACTTTTATTAATTGGAAAATGTCATTCAAATTTTAATTATCAGGAATCCCCCCCCCCCACCTTAGCTTTTAGCTAATAGAGAGTGCGTAATTTATTTGTAGTTTCAAACTTCAGGGTCTCAACAACAGCTCACTGAAGTCTAGGGAAATGCTGGAACTCCTCAGAAAAAAATAAAAAGAACCAAACTGACTCCAGGTCCTTCATTTAATAAAAAAACCCCAAACAACTAAACTTGTGTCATTCCAAGGAAGCATTACTTTTTAAAGCAAAAAAAATTAACTTTGCAAAAACTTCAAGCTACATTTCTGAAATATTGCAACACATAGAAAACTTAAGTCCTAAGTACTCACATTACACAGTCTTGTCTAACTTCTGTTTTATGAAGTTTCTGAGCTTAATAAGAATGAAACTAAACATCTGAAGAAGTATAGAAACAGTAATGGATTTTTTTTTCTGATATAAAAATCTTAAAAACACAGTTTCATGCCCTATGTTACAATAACTCTTAGTTCATCTTCCAGCCAGTTCAAAGACATTCCACATAGTCTCATTAACTATCTTCACATCAGAGAGGAAAAATCGGTGCATCTTTATGTAATTCCATCTCCTCTGCCTGTCAGCAAAGGAGAAGACTCCTGGCACTGTACTTTTCTAATTCCAGAGATAACTGTTTATCCCAAAGCCAAGTATCATTCAAAACTCCAAAACAACACAACTTTCAGTGCATCACTATAAACTCAATATGCTGGGTAATATTTCCTGATTCACCCTCAAGCATTAGCATGGTAGCTCTCCCAAACATAAAAAATTAGTACATTTGAATAGGCATTCCTTCTCTGGAGTATGTATTTTTACCAAATGCCTCACATCTCTCTTCACAACTCATTCAATGCAGTAGTTTGCTCCCTAGTTAAATGACAGGAAGCATATAGCAGATCACAGTAATTTCTGCTTCAACTTTTCTGCTCAATTATGACAACAATTTCAACGTAAGATTCAAAACCAAAAAGCAAAACACATAAACCTACAGCCCAAAATTGGGATCTCTCACCGTTGCCGGCTTCACAGTAGACTGTTCACAGAGATGCTGCGATGGATATTACAACAAATAATCTGCACACACTCCAAAGTCTAACCGGAGAAATCAGTGCCTGGCTGGGGGATCGGCAAAGACACTTACCGCTGCTGTGGCACCGTCTCTCTCGCCCTGACTCTCAGTGTCTCTCTCCCATCCTCCTGACAGCCTCAAATATAGCAGTCCCTTATGGTGCTGAGCCTGGGGGAGCAGAGGATTGCAGAGTTGGGGTTTTTCCCTTTTTTCTCTCTGTTTTTTTTTTTTTAAACCATCCAGAGGTAGTTCTCCAGACCCGACCGCCTCTCCTCCTCGGCTCGCTCAGTGATGGAAAGCCCCAGGTGAAGGCATCCGCGCCGGCAGCTCCCGCGAGCCCCTCCCGGCCCCGCCGTGCCCCCTCCCGGCGGGGGGACCGAGGCGCCTCCCCCGGCTGCTCCCGGGGGGGCGGCGGAGGCTCTGCCCGCCCCTGCCTGGACGCGTGTGGATGTATAGATGGTGTGGATGCGTGTTTATGTGAGTGCCATCTCACATCGCCGCCCGCAGCTCGCCCCTACCCCTAAGCGCGCAAGGAACCCCCTCCTCCCGCTTTCCTCCTCCTCCTCCTCCTGCTCCTCTCCACCTTCCTGATTTTCTCCTCTTCACTCCTCTGCCCCGGAGCGTGAAGACAAGAGGGCGAGTTGGCGAGCGCTGTCCCCTGATCACCTGCTCCTCTAACCCAAGACACCAGCTTTTTCCATCCACCACTTTCTGACCCCATCCTTTCCTTCCCACCCCCTTCCCCATCTTCCCATCA
>VZRX01015400.1:0-99651 GCA_013398075.1 Notiomystis cincta | reverse complement strand
AAAAAAAAAAAGAAACAAAAGCAAAACAAAACAGAAATCTCATCATATGGAGAATCATAAATACATTAAAGAAAATGTATTAGATTTTTAAATCTGCTTCATAAGCTCTCCTAACACAAGCAATAATAGATGACAGCAGGCATAAAATCGTACCCCAGAATGGTGTAATTCCATTAAACGTGTAGACCAGTGTGTTTTCAGCATATTCTCTTCCAGGCCTTGGTTTGAGATGTGAACTTAATCCATTCTATCTGCTTCTCTGAATATTGACTAGCAGTGTCTGATGTATAACAATCTGTCTGTCATTGCAAGTGTTTCAGTTATATCCTTACACATTTGAGACCTTTCTGTCTCCATAATTCTTTCAAATTTTCAGTACAAATCCTACTTTTCCATTATGACCTCCCTGCCTTGTTTCCTCATTTTGTTATTTCATACTCGTCTTTTGGTCACAATTTATGACTTATGCAGCTTTCATAGCTCTAATTTCCATGTTCCTTACGTTCCTCTTCCCAGAGTCCATTTTCTTGCTTATTATTTACACTCACTTCCCCATCTTCAACCTTCTCACACTCCCTCAGGTTCCTTGTCCCAATCTGCTCCTCCCCTCAACAGTTGTCTCTTGCCATCTGTTTTTTGTCCTTGACTCAGATGTTGTGGTTGTTTGGTTTTTTTGTTCCCATATTTCCTGCACTTCCATGTCACTTGAGCAGCAATGAAGAAATAACCCATAGCTCGAGGAAAATAAACTATTAATTAGTTCACAGGTTCACATCCTGTGGACCACATTAACTAGAAATGAAAGTCAGAAGTCTTCCTTGATTCTTGTAACTCTGTTCTGAACCATACTCAGTCACTTTCCAGGCGTGAAACTTGCTCAGACAAGTCAAAGTTCTGAGTTGGAAGGCAGAAACTGAGAGGAATCTGTCTGTCAAACTTTTAGAACTTTCCAAGCTGCTGAGAAAGGATATTTTTCAGTGGTTTCCAGAATGGAGAAAAAGCAGTTTTGTCACTAGGAAGCTATCAGAAACACCTCTGGCTTAAAACCAAATTTTGCTAAAAGGTCAAGATTTTGCTTTAAAATGTTCAAAAAGTAGCTGCTGAATTTTTTATAGTTTAACATCAATGAAAGAGTATTTTTCTGTTACCTTGGTACAGAAATGGCTGAATCATTTTTTGCAGAAATATTTGTAAAAAATTAAATAAATCTTCTACCTGACAGACACCTAGTGGAGAAAATTTCAGTCCAAATGTACAGTTTTGACAAAGTTAAAAAGAGCTTCAATTGGAAACTTCCAATAACAAGTATCAAGGAAGAATAACTCCAAAGACACCATAAGCTCCATCTATAATAAAATCTTTTTGTGTTATCAGCTATGTTATTAGCAATGAAAGGGAATATTAAGCATCTGTCTGTTTTCCTTTCAAAGTGTTAACATAAAGGATGTAATGCAAGGGCTTTAAAATAGCTGCCTCATGTTAGTCTTCTTTGTAAGAGGTGTGACAGGCTGATATTTAATTTTTTCATGCACACATTCCTTTAACCAGGAATGACCACCCAGCCAGACTGATGCTGCCTTGCTACTTGTCCCTGGAGGCCCAGAGAGATGGGATCATCTGCAGGGGAGAACTGCCAGTCTCCAGGGACTATCAAAATGCCAGAGAGGAGAAGAAGGTCATGAAAAGTTTCAATTGTCTCACCAAACCAAAAGTAGAATGAGGGACAGAGAGAGACTGC
Source organism: Notiomystis cincta (assembly GCA_013398075.1). NCBI lineage: Eukaryota > Metazoa > Chordata > Aves > Passeriformes > Notiomystidae > Notiomystis > Notiomystis cincta. The sequence continues at coordinate 97,913 of VZRX01015400.1, read as the reverse complement.
TGGCATGGAAACTGCAGTGGTAGAAAGCAAGTCACAAAGGGGCTCAGGGACAGAGAAACCAGCCTTTATAGCCAGCCTGGGATTTGTCATTGGAAACACAGCACTGTGTAAGGATATAAAAGAAAATGGGGAGATTTTTGTTGTTGTTATTTATACTGTTCTTAGTTTTCATTGTTTTAAAAAGTCTGTTTTCTAATTTCCATTTCCATTTAAAAACCAGCTTCTGAGCTTAAGAGTGCATGTAAGGAGCTTAGGAGACAGATCCAACTCAGAGCTTTCAGGTTTTTTAAGGTTCTATCTCAGAAAATTTGTTTTAAAAAAATATTTTTACTCAATACTGAACTACATATGAAAGATCAGGTAAAGGATGTGTTGAGTATTTAGCAGGATTCCAGTTATTATTCTGAAACATCAACCAATTGTTGTGAAACACTTTTAACATGGGAAAAATTTGAAATAGTATTATAAAATTAACTCAAATCTTTTCCATAGAATATTAGCATAGGATTAAAGTTTGGACAAATACATTTCTAGCTTTAATTGAACAGACTGAAAGCAAAAGCATTTGGCAGATGTATAGCCCAGTACCTTGTAGTGAAATTTAAAGAGTGATGACAACATGTAAGAATTTTTTCAGCATACTAATAACATAATTTAAAGGCAGAAGCAATTTGTTAAGAATTAAATTGCATACTTTGCATGCACGATAAAAATGTTTTGTGCCCCTCAAAATGTTTTATTTTCTTAGGGAGAGTATACATGTTAATTGAATAATAAACTTAGAAATAGCATTTTTGGAAGCCTTATAATCTATTGTCTGCATTACAAATTCAAAACACCAATAGACTAATCCTGCTCATATTAGGTATATATTGCATGTTATGGCATAATTATGTTTTAAATGTACTTGATAAATTTTAGCATGCACTTTAAATGTCATGATACTATGAGAAGCAGCTGTAAAAAATGTCATTTTGATGCTTCATATTTATGCCATGACTTCCACAGGAGTTTTGAAAGTCTGAAGGAGTGATAACTGCCACTATTGCCATCTCAGGATGGTGTGTCAATATCTTTCTCCCTGACATCCTTCTCCTCCACCAGTGCCAATTATGACAGAGATGGTCTCCAGGGATTACTGACAATTTCCTTGATGATGTGTGAGAGCTGCCATTGCCCACTTGGAATGACTGCAACACTGACAGTGACTGAAAGGCGTGTGTCCTGGCTGTTAAGTGTATTTAATAGCAGCATGCCATTTTCTGTCATCTCTTGTACCTGAAGAAGAGTCATATTGTCTCCATATGTCTGTTCATGACAACTTTCTGAGTGTCAGTGTGGCTGAAGCTTCCACATGTGCACACATGTCCTCACACATGCTGCAGGAGCAGTGAAATGTATGGGATTGTTAATTGTGTTTGCCGTGTGCATGCCAGGAGTTAAATGGCATTGATCAGGAGTACCAAGGGGCCAATAAAAGCAAACCTGTGCTAGACAGTGAGAAATTAGTCACATCTGAGACTTGCAGTTCTTTTTAAAATAGTGGTGCTGCATCTAGTTTGATTATATTGTGAAATGAATCACAAGAAGCATAGTCTCAAATACATCTAATACCATTAGTGATTCAAATCAATATCACTAGGGATTCAAACACTGAGTTTTGAAAAGTACCTAGAACTTCCATGGATTATTTGCTCCAGAACCTGCAAAGAAGATTATTCATAATTCTGGAAAATTTATGAAATCATGTAAGGTATCATGGAAATCAGCGAAGTACACAGCCATGGCTGATCCACCTATTCAAGGACCTTATCAGAGTTTCCTCAGAGTCAAAAAGACTCACATTCATTTTACTAGCTTTTGAAAAAAACCCTCTAATCTTCCTATAAATCAGTTAGTAAAATTCAGGTATATTGTCAAACATTTATACTTGCAGCATGCTCAAAGGAATAGTTCATTTTATATTTGTATCCTTATATCGGTATTAGTCATATCCACATGGTGGTGAGAGGATTAAAACAAGTAAGAGGAACTGCATATTTTCAGGATAGCTTGAATTCCCCAAATTCCATGAAACACCTCCTCCAATTTCTGCAGTTTTATGCAGGGAAGAAACTGAAATTGCAGTCTGAAACTGTTTCGCATTTCAGGTCTATAAAATCTAAATGACTGATCAGTTGTATCTCTAACATTTTGTGGTTAAAGTACTGAACCAATTTTCATAGATCTGAGTTCAATTTCTTTGCCTGCTGTAAACCCCTTGCGTGTGGGTGATTTGGTTTTTCAGTTCTTCATACTTACTTTTCCTGAATTTATAAAAATACAGAGTATATTTTCTGAGCTAGAAGACTACTAGTAGTAATTCCTATTATGTATTCATAGTAGTGTTTAATGTAACAGTCTGATTTTGGGTATTAGTTAGGGATAGAGTCTCTAGATGTCTGTTTCATGTATAGGATTTTTTGACTTTCTTTCATGGTGAGCTGCAGATCTCTTTGTTAATTGATACCTAGGAATAATGCTTTATCTCTGGAAATGACTATGCAATTGATTTAATAGAATAAACTTTTTGGAATATGTTTGGTTTGAATTAAATTTCTACACATGTATGTTAATTAAAATTCACTCCTACTGATAATAACATTATTAAAATGTATACAGTGTACAGTTAACAGAAACAGAAATAGAGGCAATTAGTGAAATTAGGTGTTTTCTCTACCAGGAAGGAATATCCCAAACAGTAATTGCTTATATTCATATATTCTCTGCAGATATTACTAATAGCATCATTAAATCAATATAACACCACTTTAGAAACACTAAACAGATTTAATGACTGGGGACTTGATAGGGACAAGGCTGGTTTTTTTTTTTTTAATTGTATATGACTGTCAATAGAATTGGACATTTTTATGTGGCAGTTGTGACCTGACTCTGCTTTGCATCACAGAAACTAAATTAATGTATGTGGAAGTGTGTTGCTGCCAAGTTGTTGCTTCTCAGGTGCTTTTGAAGCATTTATTATCTTATTAAGTGGCATCAGTGTAAGTATGTATGCTCATCTAAATGTTCTCACCTATTTTCTCAGAAATTTAATTTTGGTACTGTGAATGATTATGTTAGATTTATAGCTAATACAATATCTAAATATTACCAATGTAGTACATAATAAAAGCAGGTCTAAGTGGTTATAATATAAGCAGCTTAGTGTAGAAATGTATAAGTTTACAGTTTTTGGCCTTGCAGGATGCGAGGTGACAAAGCAACAGCGCCTGTAGCTGCTAATTTAGGATTTTATCTCCATACGTGGCCAAATCTTAGCGATTTTACTCGCCTGTGCAGAATTGAGTGTTCCCTGTCTTCGGGCTGGATATATTCTGCAGGCATCCCTGCCAGAGTAGGATCCACCTGGGACCAACCTTGGGAGAATGGTTTACCCCATTGGGCCACTCCTCAGCAGCGTTTAAGGCCCTTTTACAAATCCTTGAGTACTAAAGGCAGTCGCAATCACCACGGATCCCCTTCTTTGGGATGCATTCATTACGTGAGCATCCAGGCAGCTCTGCCTGTAATTCCCACTTGGTGTTCTTATCTTAGGACAAATCAAACTGCCCCACAGAGACAGCAAAGTAGAGGGGTATGTGTGGGGAGGCCTCTGAGGAAGACCTGACTACTTTTTGTTGTCTTCACAGACACCAGTTTAATTATTATGCACAATTTACCATTTTACTGTCTTGTCTGGGGGCTAGAAATAAAGGTAAGAATAAGCAAGTGGTGGAAAACACTTTTTTGTTTTTCAGAAGATGAAGTAAAGCCAACAATAAATGAATTTAATTGTATAGCCCTTCTCTGCCCCTTCTGTACCGGGGAAGGAATGAGGGGTTTCAGTGGCTATGAATGCTCCTAAGGTACCTTGATTTCCCTCCATTGTGTACATTGGGAGATTGTGTAACCCATCATCCTATTCATCCAGAGTACAGTGCAATCACACCAAAACCCTTGGAATTCCAAATCTTTCTCTTTTAGGAATATCCCAACTGCAGTTTTACAAGGATTGATTCTCTGGACACTTCTGTGAGACAGATACAGTAAATAAATTTACAGAGGGTATTGCTGTGACAGAAGAGCTAAAAGGTTTCCCTAAAAGTGTTACACTCCCTGTGAGAGAATTTACAGCTTAACAAGCCTGACTGCCAATTCCTGCATTCAGACCACAAATCCAAGGGACTCCTTGAAATTTAGATACTTCTTTTTATTAATGTAAATAGTGTGCTATTATTTCAATTAAATTAAACTATCTTTGTTATCATCTCTTGGGCAGAAAGATGTAGGAGATATGTGCTGTATAAATCCTTCTATGGATAAAATCGTAGTAAAAATCAATGTCAGGAAAATTAGGTGTGTGTGATTAAGGAAGCTAAACACGGCATTACATTACACAAATGGTCACCTTGTACTGATAGAGCAAACTGACTGATTAAAGTCAATGTTAGACAGGGTCTGTGCTAACACAAAGAGAAAAGTAGAATTAATATTGAAATTACTGATATTTATATAATATCAATATGCCTTTATATACCTGACTGTTGTACTCCTGGAAGGACAATGAAGGATGCTGACAAGCCTTTACATTTAATTTTAAAAGGTGAAACTTGATAAGCATGCACAAGCTAAGTGTTACACAGACTGATGGTGGTTGGAGAAGCATCTGCCAGTACTGGGGCTTGCAGAAGATGCTGCTCTGTGTTCGTGTTGTGAAAAAGTTCTGCAGGGGCACCCAGCTATCACTGGTAACATAAGATTCCAACCCCACAACAAAACGTGATACACAGAGAACAGAGAAGTGGACTGAAACAAGAGTTTAAACTTCAAACAATGTATAGCCAGATGGAAAACTGTGGGAATTGATGGGTAACTATGTTCCATATTCAATGCACAGATTTTCAGTTATTTCCCTTTTTCACATCTTCACACTCCATCTTTATGACTTATTGACAATGGATGCCATGGACATCCAGTCAATGTCATTTCAAAAATCTGTTAGCTGGGGAAGAACGACTTAGGCACATGCTTCATTTTAAGACCTAAGTACCTTCCTAGAGGGCAGTGCCCAGAATCACAGAATCATTTAGTTTAGAAAAGGCATTTGAGATCATTGAGTTCAACCATTACCCCAGCTCAGTCAAGTCCACCACTAACCATGCCCCCAGGTGCTACATCTGCATGTCTTTTAAATTCCTCTAGGGATGGTGACTCCACCACTTCCCTGGGCAAATTGTTCCAGTTTTTAACAACTCTTTTAAGGAAAGAAATTTCAGGTAATATCCAATCTGAATCTTTCCTGGTGCAAATTGTTTTCCTTTGTCCTGTCTTTTGTTACTTGGGGAGACCATCACCTGTCTATAACTTCCTTTCAGGCAGTTGTAGAGAATAAGGTCTCTCTTGAGCCTCCTTTTCTCCAGACTAAGCAAACCCAAATGTTCAAAACTCCTCAAATCTACAACCTGGAAAGGAAAACGTAACCTGGGAATTTGAATAGGAATATTCATCTTCAACTGAGGCACAAGGCTTGTCACAGAGTGTCTGAGAACATGAGAAAATACANGATGAAGTAAAGCCAACAATAAATGAATTTAATTGTATAGCCCTTCTCTGCCCCTTCTGTACCGGGGAAGGAATGAGGGGTTTCAGTGGCTATGAATGCTCCTAAGGTACCTTGATTTCCCTCCATTGTGTACATTGGGAGATTGTGTAACCCATCATCCTATTCATCCAGAGTACAGTGCAATCACACCAAAACCCTTGGAATTCCAAATCTTTCTCTTTTAGGAATATCCCAACTGCAGTTTTACAAGGATTGATTCTCTGGACACTTCTGTGAGACAGATACAGTAAATAAATTTACAGAGGGTATTGCTGTGACAGAAGAGCTAAAAGGTTTCCCTAAAAGTGTTACACTCCCTGTGAGAGAATTTACAGCTTAACAAGCCTGACTGCCAATTCCTGCATTCAGACCACAAATCCAAGGGACTCCTTGAAATTTAGATACTTCTTTTTATTAATGTAAATAGTGTGCTATTATTTCAATTAAATTAAACTATCTTTGTTATCATCTCTTGGGCAGAAAGATGTAGGAGATATGTGCTGTATAAATCCTTCTATGGATAAAATCGTAGTAAAAATCAATGTCAGGAAAATTAGGTGTGTGTGATTAAGGAAGCTAAACACGGCATTACATTACACAAATGGTCACCTTGTACTGATAGAGCAAACTGACTGATTAAAGTCAATGTTAGACAGGGTCTGTGCTAACACAAAGAGAAAAGTAGAATTAATATTGAAATTACTGATATTTATATAATATCAATATGCCTTTATATACCTGACTGTTGTACTCCTGGAAGGACAATGAAGGATGCTGACAAGCCTTTACATTTAATTTTAAAAGGTGAAACTTGATAAGCATGCACAAGCTAAGTGTTACACAGACTGATGGTGGTTGGAGAAGCATCTGCCAGTACTGGGGCTTGCAGAAGATGCTGCTCTGTGTTCGTGTTGTGAAAAAGTTCTGCAGGGGCACCCAGCTATCACTGGTAACATAAGATTCCAACCCCACAACAAAACGTGATACACAGAGAACAGAGAAGTGGACTGAAACAAGAGTTTAAACTTCAAACAATGTATAGCCAGATGGAAAACTGTGGGAATTGATGGGTAACTATGTTCCATATTCAATGCACAGATTTTCAGTTATTTCCCTTTTTCACATCTTCACACTCCATCTTTATGACTTATTGACAATGGATGCCATGGACATCCAGTCAATGTCATTTCAAAAATCTGTTAGCTGGGGAAGAACGACTTAGGCACATGCTTCATTTTAAGACCTAAGTACCTTCCTAGAGGGCAGTGCCCAGAATCACAGAATCATTTAGTTTAGAAAAGGCATTTGAGATCATTGAGTTCAACCATTACCCCAGCTCAGTCAAGTCCACCACTAACCATGCCCCCAGGTGCTACATCTGCATGTCTTTTAAATTCCTCTAGGGATGGTGACTCCACCACTTCCCTGGGCAAATTGTTCCAGTTTTTAACAACTCTTTTAAGGAAAGAAATTTCAGGTAATATCCAATCTGAATCTTTCCTGGTGCAAATTGTTTTCCTTTGTCCTGTCTTTTGTTACTTGGGGAGACCATCACCTGTCTATAACTTCCTTTCAGGCAGTTGTAGAGAATAAGGTCTCTCTTGAGCCTCCTTTTCTCCAGACTAAGCAAACCCAAATGTTCAAAACTCCTCAAATCTACAACCTGGAAAGGAAAACGTAACCTGGGAATTTGAATAGGAATATTCATCTTCAACTGAGGCACAAGGCTTGTCACAGAGTGTCTGAGAACATGAGAAAATACAGCAGAAATGGTCCTTTATACACAACCCACAGAGAGAATACTGCACAGAGCATCATGAGGCCCAGTAAACACACTAACTGCATCTGGAAAATTAAATTTTCCTCCCTATAGACTTCTTTTGGGGAAACTCCATGTATTTTACCTATGGTTTCCTTTCCCCAATTTGTTTGTGAGGAGTAAGGGGGTTAACCATGATATTGCCTGTAATTCCAAGGTCTGGAATAGTGCTGCCTGTGTGATACCTGCTGGCAGTGGCCTGCAGACCGTGTTGAGATCCCTCAACTTATTGTCACTCTCATTCACACTGACCTGCAGCTTCTTTTATTACTGTTCCCACAGATTAGTGACACAAACCACACAGTGTAGTGGGCACTTCTAGAGGACTTTTCAATTAAATTACTACTGAATATACAAATGCTGTGAAATCATAAAGCATTATAGGTCTTAATTTGTAGCCTACAAGAAAGTTTAAACAGGATATTTAAAGTCACCTTGGAGGTAATTGAAAAATAAAACAAACATAGCAGATTAAAAAAAAGAGCTTCACTAATCTATCACTATTTTATGGAGAGAAGGGCTCAAAATAATTACTGCTTGCCTAAAATGTGCCTTCTGAAGAAGGAATGCAGCTTCAAAATTAAGTAATTGTATTCTTACAAGTGTAAATTACAGGAAAATAAAAGTAGGGTGATGAAATATTTTTACTACTTTTAAAGCATAATTATGTAAATGTATAATTAATGATAAATTTCTAACAAGCAAGGTAGTGACTTTACATGAAACAATCTAAAATATGTTACCTTGAGTTCTACATAGCTGCAATCTGTTCTGGTATCCGAAAACATTATGGTGTAATAAAATGTGAAATTTTACAGTGTCTGCTGTTGGGATTTTTTAAATATAAAAAGAATACTAAATACAGACATAAACCAAATCAAATCATAAATCTGATTTTTATATTGTCTATGATTACTAGTAAACATATATACTAAAAAGCAAGAACATATTTAATAAACAGTAATATATGTAATAAAGTAAGAACTCTTTATAATCCATGTTTTTGTGTTAATATATTAATATATTTGAAGACAATATTTGGGTCTCAATGCATCTCTGTTCTCCTCAGTCTCATTCCTGCCGCCATAGGTCTGTCACATAACAGGTGACATATGGGCAAGCAGCTGAGTTGTAACTGGGTGCATCAGACTGTCCCAGGGCTGCCAACTGCAGGATGGGATGGTGGTTTATATTAGTTCAGTAAGTTGGGAGTGCACATAGTGTGCTGGCACTGAGCCTGCTTCCTTGGCAGGTGTGATCCAAGCACCCTGCCATGTATACACTGTTCTGGGAATATCCTGTCAGCACTGCCATATTTCTCAATCACAGGAAAATATCCATATTCTTCAAAATGTACAACTATGTGTGGAAGTTAACACTCTTGCAAGAATGTCTCTGATGCCAACAAATTGCTAGATGGCAAGCCATGTATGCATTATTTATGGTACAAAGCAAGATGAATGAGTGAGGAAAAAAACAGAGTAAAACCATGGAAGCTGAATGCCAGGGAAAGTACACTGACTAAAAATGAAGAATTTGTACTCTCCTAGTCCTTCAAAGGCAGACAATACATAGGCACAGTGCTAATTTCTTGTCTGCTTGCACAGACATTAGGTGTCTAACTCAGTCAAAAATTATTTGGCATGTAAACAATTTTTAAAAATCATGCTTTACTCTAACATTTTGCATTCATCTTCTTTTCCATAGTTTAATTCTGTATTGGTTCCCTTCTCTGTGAAAATATAGTCTTCTAAAACCAGCATTTCTTTTCCTTGCTTTCATCCCCAGAGAATACAAGTACTTCTGTCTTCTACTGTCAAATCACCAAACAGTCCTTGCATGCTATTGTGTGATCAAAACTGGATGGGAGTTGGCTTTCCCAGGCCTTCTTCATGTCCCTTTCTTCTCTGAATTGATCTCACCTACCTGGCACCTGGGGCTCAGCTCCAGGGATGGATCCTGAGTTACATCAATGTCCCCGATGCTGACTTGTTTTGTGATCTTCAGAGATGACAGACCAATGCAAAAATTGTACTTCCAATAAATAACTCAAGCATTCAAACTGGAATTCTAGCACTCATGGACCTGCTGAAAATTACACCACACTGTTCCACCAAAAAATGGGAAAGTACTGGATATGACAAAAGTAACAGAGAGAGCTTTTGTATTTTTGTGCTGGTAGATACTGGCAGTCTCATTTTTCATCCTCCAGCTTCTGTGAGTAGGAAGCTGCCTCTATTTCTAAAAGGGTCCTAAAGTATATTTTTATGTCTGGGTTTTTCCATTTGCAAAATGAATTTACCTATTCTGCAAGGCCATGAAATTTTGTTACTGCATAAATATAATAGATGCAAGTTTTTATACAAGGAGAAACTTTCTTATCCTTGTCCTCATCCCCATTCCCATCACTGTGCTCAATCTCATCCTCATTCATATGATTATTATTCATCTCTTGTTTCTGTTACACTGCATAAGGATAATACTTTTCCCCTCCTTTAAATATGCATCCTTTTTTATCCTGGACCAGTTTGTTGCTGCAGACAGTTTCCTTCATTTGCTGTGTATGAGAGAGTTACAATAACCTTTTCTGTAACAAGTTATCTTGTCATTTTATCTTTTACCATAAAATGTTTTGAGAGGTATGTTTGAAAGATGCTGTATGAAAATGAATTAAATTTTACTGGTTTAGCCTGAAGCAGATGTTGCATAGAGTTCATTCCCCTTCTTTCTCCCTTCTAGACTTGACTTGTCATCTTTTTAAACAGATTTTTTCCCTGTGTTCTGTTTGGACTTTTTTGTTTTGTTTTGTTGTTGTTTTTTTTTCTTATGTTGTTTATTGATTCAGTACACAAAACAAATTGCACTTAGCAGTTTTCCAAAGCATTCTTTTTGGTAGTGTCCTGCTCTCACAAAATAAAAACTAAACCAAAACAAAACCCTGAAAATAATGGACCTGCAGAATGCAGTTGCCTCAACAAAGACCTTACAATGAGCCTGTGAATCACAACACAATTGAAAAGATACATTTGAAAAGGGTTAGATGAGGCAAAATAACTAACATAGGACAATTCTCTTTGGTACATTTATCTCTACAGTTAATTTTTAAAATTTTCAGCTCTGAGACTTTATGCCAACTGGTAAAAATATCTGTCATATATTAAATAAATTGAGGATTTGTTTCTCCCTCTAGACGTATATAAATGAGGCAGTAATGGTGTCAGAAGGTTATATGGGACCACCTGAGTAATGAAATTAATATATATACAAGGGCCTCTGTATATAATATGATTTTAAAGCTCGGTGCTGGCCTATACAAAATGGGCAGAAATGCTTCAGGTAAGTGCACACAGCACAATTGCTGCTCATGGAGGGACAGCCTCTGGCTCTTCAAGTCACCCAACCAAAAAAGGTCTGATAGGACATTGCTCAACCCTCTGTTCACATCACTAGGTTGGATTCTGACACAGGGAAAGATAAGTTTTGATGCTCACATGGTGATCACTCTGACTAATCTTTCTGCATGGATGAAAGACTCTAATCCACAGTTAGGAAGGTATGACTTCATTGAAGTTAGAGTGAGCTTTACAAGCTGCATGGTGGAAACTGTGTTTGATACCTGTTTATTAATACTCCCAGAAGTAAAAATATTCACAAAATAAATACTATACAAAAACCATCAAACAAACAGTTCTGCAGGAGCTTATTTTTTCCATCTAACTAGCTGCCCTCACTTGCAGATTAGTGGAAAAGAATTAAAACTAGAAAATTGGTGGGACTCTCAGCCTTTTGTGGGATTAAGAACAAGACAAAGAGGTAAATTCCATAGAATTTTAGAGGGAAAATGAATCAGTGACACCTGGGGAAAAAAGGTGACAATTCTAACTACACTCTCTCAGTCTTGTTACATACCTCTTCTTCCTTGCCAGTCTTTAAAGACTGTTGTTTTCTTCCTTTAAGAAATCCCATCTCTTGCCACTTATTTCTCACTTAGATTTGCATTACACTGTAATAATATGATTTGTTACGAAGTTAAATAATTGTGCAATCACAAATGAGGGATTATGGCTTTCGATAGGGGATGTGATGATTAACTCTTATAATAATCGGATATATGGACACGAGGCAACATGTACGGACAGGTTTCTGCAAAACCATGCAAGGTATCAATTTTCAAATAAAGCCATCACAGGGATTTACTTATCCCTTTGAAATTACTGTGAATGCTTTTAATTTGTTTTTGTATTTCTGTGTGTTTGGTAAGATTGCAATCTTCAGAGTGACAGAAACACTTGAAAACACCAGTTACTGGGTAGCTACCATATGGATAGGTTTTCCCATTATTATCCATGGCATCTTGGTTCCACTCATTGTCTTGTAGGAAAAATGTGGTGGTGTGGCTGTGACACTGTTTTGCTGTTGGAAATAGCCTACTTTTGCTAAAGATTTCCTTCTGTCCTTCAGACTCTAATTACTATTTACTACTGGTTGTTCAAACTGGCAGTGACAAAATAACAAAGAGAAGTCCAAGGGCAATCAAAAGGGCCCTGGAAGGATTGGTGGAGGGATCAGGAACGCAGGAAGTGATTTGCTTGATTCTTCCAGTAAAGAGAAATAATATTGATAACAATAGGCAGATCCATCAATCAGGTCAATCCATGGCTCTGAGGCTGTTGTCAGCAGAAAAAAGTTGGGTCTGTTGACCATGGGATGATCTACGCAACACCTGATCTACTGGGTACCTGATGGGTTGCACTTAGAGGGGAAAAAGAGTTCCAGCACAGGAGCTAGTGGGGCTTGTTGACAGAGCTTTAAACTAGCTTGGAACAGCGAAAGGGACAAAACCAGGCTGGCCAGTGAGGAGCAAGGGGACAGTGTGTCAAAACTTGGGGAAAGGAACACTGATGGGATTCCTCCATATATCTCAGGAGGTGTTGGCTACAATGTACCACACCTGAAATGTTTCTACACTAATGTCCACAGCAGGAGGAACAAAAAAGAGATGCCAGAAGCCCTGCCCCAGTCCCAGTGATTTGACATCACTGGCATAAGTGAAACCTGGTGGGATGAGTCCTGTGACTGGAGCGCCCTGTTGGATGGTTACAAGCTCTTCAGGAGGCATAGGCAGAGCAGAAGAGGTGGAAGGAGTGGCACTGTATGTGATAGAAGGGTTGGAATGTATGTAGCCCACTCTTGGCAATGGGACAGTTGAGAGCCTCTGGATAAGAATCAAGGGACAAACAAATAATGTGGATATCACCGTGAGAATCTTCTGTAGATCTCCTAGCAGGACAATGACCCTGACCAATTATTCTTTGAGGAACTAAGGGACAGTTCCAACTTAATTTCCCACGTCCTTATGGGGGACTTCAACTTGCCAGAAATTAACTAGGAGAATCACACTGCTAGGACAACCTGAGGCAGAAGATTCCTATAAACCTGGATGGCAGCTTTATTGAACAGATCCTAATGGTGTTGACTCAGAAAGATGCCCACCTTGATCTGCTGCTATTCAACAGAGAGGATCTTGTGGGCAAAGTGGAGATTGGGCCATCAGGCCCAGTGTGGCCAGCAGGGCAAGGGAGGGGATTGTCCCGCCCTGCTCTGAGCTGGGGGGCCTCACCTCGAGGGCTGGGACAGCTGTGGGTGCGACAATTTAAGAAAGATATAAGGCTATTTAAGAGCATCCAAAGGAGGGCAATGAAGATGGTGAAGGGCCTTAAGGGGAAATCTCATGAGGAACAACTGAGGTCACTTGGTCTGTTTAGCCTGGAGGAGACTGAGGGGTGACCTCACTGCAGTCTGCAGCTTCCTCATGAGAGGAAGAGGAGGGGCAATGGTAACCAATTACTCTCTGGTAACCAGTGACAGGACTCGAGGGAATGGCCTGAAGTTGAGTCAGGGGAGGTTTAGGTTGAATATTAGAAAAAGATTTTTCACCTAGTGGGTGTTTGGGCACTGGAACAGGGTGCCCAGGGCAGTGGTCACAGCATGAAGCCTGACAGAGTTCAAGAAGCATTTGAACATTGCTCTTCGGCACGTGGTGTGACTCCTGGGCACGGTCTTGTGCAGGTCAAGGAACTGCATGTGATGATCCTTGTGGATGATCCCACTCAGCTTATTCTGTGAACGTGTGATTCTGTGACTCCATACCTTAGAGCTTTACTAGTGTACAGATTTTAGCTGGTCTTTGATTACTTTGATTACAGAGTATATATAGGTGTATATATGCAGAGTATATATAAATACGTAGAGAGGTATCTATTTCAATAAATTCTCCAAAATTGTCTGTTTAATTAAATTTTATATCTGCATAGGCTCCCTACATAGTCGTAATGAGAAATTCCACCATATGGCAAAATGCCCTGGACACCTCCTTCTTTTTCCAGTAATTGTAGAGAGAGATTATGAACATCATCCACCACTGTTTTCTGAGGCAAAAGGAGCTTCTTACAAAGTTGATATGCACAATAAAGCAAGAATAAATCTGTCACCACTGTGAGGCATGCATAATATCAGACTTATTAAACCTGTGAAATGATACCTCTTGGGTGTTCTCATCTCTTCTGAAACGCTGAAAATATCTGTTACTTGCTTGGAAACGGCAGGAATAATTCAGCTATCCATCTTTTATTTTCAGTTAAAAGGTCAGCATAGCAAGTGGAAACTTCTGGAATGAGTCTTGTTCTTTATCTCTCCTGTTTCCCACCAATAAGACAAAATCCTTCAGAGCAGAATTGTCCCCTCTGAGAAAAACTGTTTTCCAGGCTCAACACATCCAAACACTTTAAATTAAGTCTGTGGACAAGCTAAAAGTCTGTGTTTCAGCTGGAATTGATCCTGCTACTTATCTGAAGTCTTTAAATCATTACAGAACTGTTTGCATGGTTTGTCTGAAAGACTGCTGATTTCAGCACTGGTGGCTGTTGCCAAGGTATTTGTCCCACTGTTAACAAGTAGAAGATCTGGGAAACGTATATTTGAAGAGCTGTCCTTATTTTTCCCTTGAATTCAACCACAAATAATTTCTATGGCACTTCCAAGAAAGAGCTCTAGCTTTCTACAGGACTCAATATTACTTCAGGTTTCATGCATGTAGCAGTAAGGTGTCCAGTTTTACAGGGGTAAAGAAATCTTACTATTTGCTCAGTTATGAAATATATGAAAAGGGTTGACGGTCACTAGCTTCTCCATTGTACCACATGGAGATAAAACATGTAATTATTACTAGGATTATTTTGCATCTCCTCAGATTAAAGCACTTCATGCAGTTTTTAAGGAATTTTCTGGAAAACTGAAAGGGTAACAAGCCCTTCACTGTTCCAAATTAGAGAGAGAACTGTTGAAGAGACTAAGCTTGTGAGGAATTATCTGAAATGCAATGGAAGCAAGCACATCTTTAAAATGACATGAGGAAATCACTGCAGACAGAATGCATCTGTAGGTACTTGTATGTGTGCCCAATGTCTTTCCAACAGTTGCATGCTCGTATGGGAAAACTTGGAATGTGCGTTACAGAAAGGAGCTCGATGCTCACATGTCAGCACCACTCTTCTCTGGAATAAACTGCACAAATTAAGTACATTTGGCACATTCTCTTTTCTCTGGTTTGGTTTTATTAAATATTTGGTGAAAAATCAGCAACATCATTCGGGAGGCATCTCTGGAGGAAGATTGATCACTATCCTAATGAGTAAGAGAATAACAGAGCAGAAAAACAAAACAGAACAAAAAAAAACCCAAAAACCAAAGAAAGAAATTAAGAACAAAGACTACTAAATTAATCCTAATCAGGTAGGTG
The DNA here is from genome assembly GCA_013398075.1 of Notiomystis cincta. Taxonomy (NCBI): domain Eukaryota; kingdom Metazoa; phylum Chordata; class Aves; order Passeriformes; family Notiomystidae; genus Notiomystis; species Notiomystis cincta. The sequence continues at coordinate 82,652 of VZRX01015400.1, read as the reverse complement.
GAGTTAGTTGTAAGTGGTGCCCTTATTATGCACTTTGGGTTACTCTGTCATTTAACTGTATCCTCTTATTTGACTCCTGCTTCAATGAAAGACCGTCATAGGTACCAAAGGTGGCGTAAAAGCAGAATCCTTAAGTCAGTCATCTGTTAGAACATTTTACTTTTTTCCTCCTCCTTGACCATTATTGGTTCTCAAATTATCCTATTTTCTTCCAAATAATATGTTTGATTTACTGATAGTAGTTTCTTGTGCACAACATATATATTTTCTATTAAGGTTTGTCAGAAGAGCTGCCTTCTAAGAAGTTACTCTGATCAGAAAGTAGAGAAGGAAAATGAGTCTATCCATCTTCTGCACATCTTTTAAGAATTATAATTTATTTTACAATTACAATTGTAAAATAAAGATCAGAAGTGCCAATCCTACAAGACAATGAGTACATGAACTATCTGCTCCAGGTAGTGGATGCATAACAATCCTTTGAGCAAAGCAGGGTCTTCTAGTGCAGGCTGCCCAGGGCTATATCCAGCTAGATTTTGAAAAGGTCCAAGGATGAAGACTTCACAGAACATCTCTGGACACCCGTCCTATTGTATGACTACCCTCACAGTAAAATAGGATTTGTTTGCTATTTTGGTTTTGGTTTGGTTTGGTTTGGTTTGGTTTTTATTCCTTGTATGATTTCTGCAAAATTAAAGACTTAATACTCCTATTTAGCATTGCCCTTTGGACCACAGATATGAGATAGGATTTAGGAGAAAAATCCTTTTTTTTTTCTGTGTGTGTATGTGCACCCGCTGCCTGCTTTTATGGCACCAGATATAAACAGTTCTTTCCAGGAGTACAGAAACAGTACGTAACAACCCAGGGCTCCAAAAGTGCTCTCTCAGTAGTTGTCCTCTTCTCCCTTCCTCCCATAACGTGATTTTCATGGAAAGAACAATTCAGGCATATAGGTCAGACAGCGGTTTATCAAATGTTGTACCTCCATGCTTTGGGAAAGGAAAAAGTCTCCTGCCTACAGCTGCAGGTCAGTTTTGAAGTGGCCAAACGGAGCACTGACTGAGAGCACTGCAGGTGCTGGCTTGTCCTTGCTGTGTTGAGTGTTCTGGTGCTGACAAAGACTCCAGAGGTCACCTACAGTTTGCCCTCAAAATATGAATTGGTAGAAAATTGTTTCACCTGCAATATAAGCCTTTTTCAGAAAGATTTATGCTCTAAATCAACTCTCTTACAGCATGGCTTCTTTTGTTAGGAAACCTTAAAGCATTAAAAGTACATTTTGTGTCTCAGATTTTAAACAAATCTTGCTTTACAAAGCAGCCCTTCTTGCCCTAATTTGGTTTGGGTTTGAGTTTGGCTTTGTTTATTTGTTTAGGATCTTTTGGCTGGTTTCAATCTGCCAGCTTTCAAAATTAGCACAAAAACAAACAAACAAAATGGGACTGGAAAGAAAAAATAGTTCCAGGATTCTTCTCTTTCACCTCAACAGTTCTGTAGAAACCATACCTGAATATATGCTTATGCACATACAGATAAACAAAATTCTGGACTTGCAGATTTATTCTGAGATTTCATTTTTCATGAAAACTTTGTGGAGACTGTGGGTAATTCCACTTCACACTACTCAAGGTTTTGAAATTTCAGAATTTTCCAGGGGTTGGAAAACCTTTACCTAGTCCTGTTTAACTTGATAGCATAAAGTCAGATGTTCTTTAGCACCCTCAGCATTGACAGAACATGTAATATTTTAATACCTCTGTGTGCCAAGTGAATAAGGGCAGAGACATTAATTAAGATAGGCTATGATTTTTTCTGTTAAAAAGTCAATGTTTCATATACAAAAAATATCTCAAAACCTGTATCAATACAAAAGATATTGCAGATAGGTGGATCAGTCCCAGAGCCAAACCAGGAGTCTGTGATTCTTCTCATTTGAAGGAAGGTCAAGTAATAAATGTTTCCAAACCCTCATGGTTGCACAAAATATTAGGCTAGGACTATTCTCAGTGAACCTACTTGTTTTTCAACCAGACAAATGTAATCTGTAATATTTTATTTATTTACCAGTTAAAAATCAGGTATTAAATAATATTCGCTCTGTTCCAGTCCCCAGGTAGTGCAGAACTTGAGGTCCAAAGCAGAGAATCCAAGGAATTGCAGATAGTCATGGCATTTTAATTTATCTGAGAAAATGCCACCATCACACACACACACACACACACACACAAATTAGAAAAACTTTCACATTTTCTTATGAGACAACCATATTTAAAACATGAAATTTCTGGGAAAAATTATCAAGATTTTCTTTCTTCCTCCCCATGTTTCTCTCCCAGACCCCCATATAATGGCCATAAAGAATATTCTCAGATAAAGCTGAACAGAACAGTCAAAAAGCAGCTATTCAAAATATTCAGAATCCAGAAGTTTGCTCTCTTTCCCAATCTTACATGGAAGCTAGCCTTAGGAGTCACAAGATTCCTCTAGCTGTCAAAATGCCCAGCAGGTTTTGCATCCTTGCAGAATGCACAGGCACTTTTATTAACAGGTTTTTAGACTATATCTCTGATTTTGACTTTCTAAAATCATGCTTTTCAGGACCTGAAAATACCCATGTTTTCTACTTTAAAAGACATAAGACCATATCCAGAGGACAGTATATACTAGAAAACAACAGTGGAGCTTTAGAAAGATTCTTCACATGCTGCCTAAATAAAGCAATAGTGTATTAGGCCTAAGCCTGCATCCATCACTGGAAATCTCCATGGGATGACAGAAAATTAAAGTGAGTTTGAAAAGAATGATCTAACATGGACATTGTTGACCAATTCAGTTGCTCACAGGACTTGGTATCACAAAGAAACAAATGTCCTTTTGGAATGATAGATTTATTCTGCAAATTCAGTCCTGTCACCAGTCATATTATAAATTTTGTAATAATTTCTTTTTTTTGACACTGTTCATATAATTGTATGCTTTTCTAAAATTATCAGCTTTTTTTAAAAAAAAGTCTGCTATTGATTCAAATGCATGTTGTAATCTCAGTATAAAAATCCAATTTATATTGCCATCTTAGTTTCTAACCTCTTTATTTTTGGGTGAAGATGTTGGCTTTAACTGATGAAAATAGCTTTGCCACAGAGATGTGTGGAGAGTAAATGAGACCTTTGGAGATACAATCTAATCTGCTATTGCCTTTCCACAAAGCATTTAGAATTGGTTCTTTTCTAACTCAGGATGTTGGACTGATCCTTGATCTGGTATGTAAATGCCACGTCCCTGCATTGTCCACTGCAGAAAGGACTCCACTGAGGCCCCAGAAAAGACAGATGGCAGATGACTTTCTCTTTTCCTTCCTTTGTTCCTCCTTTCCCCCCTCCCTCCCACTCTATCCCCATCCCCTTCCATTTCCAGACAATGTCCTAAATTGGTTGCTGAGTGAAAGTTTAGCAAGCTATTTGGTTTTTGTGTAGCAATTGCTTCCTCACACTGAGCTCTGGCTCTGTACCATTCCACTCCTCAGCCCACTCCTGCTTCTTGCAGCTCTCTGCTGCTCCCTTCTCTCTGCAGCTGTGCCACAGCTGGCACAAAAGCTCCATCTTCAACCCAGCATAAAGCAGAGCAGTACTACATAAAGTGTCTATAACTGAGAGAGTCTGTCTGTCTTTATGATTTCTACCCACTGTAATTATCTTAAGCAGTTAAGCTTAATTTTTTTCCTGACTTATGAATTCCTATTTTCCAGTGGGTTCTTGGGGCTTTCTGGAGTATCTTTATTCACCTTCTTGACAGAGAAGTGGCTTTGCTCTATGTCTGAAACACGAAATTACAAAAGCAAACTCACCCCCACTCTTAAACCCAACCACCATTCTTTTATAATATTTCCAGACTTGGAGACTTAGAATGTGTAGAAACTGGAGGTCATTTGGAAGAGACAAGCTGGCCTTACAATTGCAGGCATCTGGGTGCTTCAGCTATGAAATTAGGATGTGGAAACCTTTTGTTTGACTCCTCTTCTCAGAAGTAAGCCACACACATCTCCCATGTTACAGGTGATTCTTGGATCATAGGACAGTGTTGTCCTCCTTCTCCCCTCCTCACCTGTCTGCAATTCTCTATCCTCCCCCTGCCCAGCACATTACCCACTGCATAACGGCCAAATATCTTCTGTCAATAGTGATTTGTGATGAAGGGAAAAGCATACCATATCTAGTTCTGATATAGGTTTTTTTATACCTTACTCATGTGGTCACTGCATGTTAAGGTGGATTATATGCCAAAATTTTCGAGAATTTACCATTTTCTGTTTTGTTTGGGTTTTTTTGTCCCTCTTTTTTTCTGTTAGGCAATTTTGAAGAAGTTCATTCTGTGAATTCTTCATGAAAAATTTTACAGGAATTTTCTTCTGGTTATTTTAGGATTGACAGATTTAACTGCTCAACAGTTTATAATTTTTTGGGACTTTGTCTTATCTTGCAGACTGAGTATCCTTGATACCTACTGGAGTTTTACTATAAACTGCATTCATTTTCTCCTTGCAATATTTCAACCTTGGCAGTTCTCAGACACAGCCTTTCAAGACAGAAAAAGAAGCTCATTCAGTGTTTAAAATACAAATAACATAACAGACATTTTGTACAAAACCTGTTAAAGAAAACAACTATTAAATTATCCTGTGACTTTCTTTCAAGGCTTCTGTTAAACTGTCATACTCTCTTTAGGCTTTCTATCATCCTTTTTCAACTCAATGCTTTTTGTGTGAGAAAGGAAGAGATGATCAACATTTTTGGGGAAAAAAAAGCTTTCTACAGCACAATGCAGACTTACTTGTGTAATAGCAGGATCTCAAATTGTAACCTTGCCAAAGCACACTATTTGAAAATCTCATTGACAATGCCAAATTCTGCAGTCTTGGAGATCTCTGGGTAACACCTGCATAGAGCCACATCAAATATTGCTCCACTTGTGAAACTTTCCTGCCAGGTGCTACCCAGCTTGCAGGAAGGGATGAGACTCTTTCTGCAGTTTACTAAAACTTCTGCACCACCAAGTGTGTTGATGCTCTAAATTTGTTACACAGGTTTCTTAATAAAACAGTTCTCTGCAATCCTTATATGTCTCTCCCTTGCTCTGTTGAAGTTGGCTAATTTATTTTCCCGGTACTGCAGAGAGGTAGCTGGAGCTGAAATCCCATAATTCAGGAGAAAAAGGGCAACAGAGAAAGTGTTAATGGGGGCTGGGACCTGGGACTGCAATGAGAGAGTTGTGAATATCACCTGATCTGAGGTGGGTACTGTAAACTTTGTTTTATCAGGGTGCAAAATCATCTGGGATTTTTAGTTTAAAAAACACTAAGGCAACTGGGAAAAGAAGCAGAAGAATTTTGGTTAAGGAAAAAGTTTGAATCCTGATAAACTAAACAGAAGAGTTTTAGAGTTGAAGGAAAACTCCAGTGAAAATCAGTGATTTGTCAACAACAGCATTACAAATATGTCTGTTTACAGGACTGATTAAATTAAGGGGAAGAAACTGTCAAAAACTTGAAAAAGTGAAAAAGTTGCCAAATGTCAAAGAGGCTGTTTCGTTTATTCCTTCTGTTTTTATAAAAAAGCCAAAAGGTGTTTGGAAAAATGGAATATTTTGGTTTGGTTTGACCTGATTTACTTGCTCAAGGCATGTTTTTATGGCCCTGCCTGCGCAGAGCATAGGGCATCATTCCCTGCCCAGTGCTGTGCATTGTACTTGAACCAGGTCTGCATTGAGATCTCATAAGGTCTGCTCAAAAAATGCAGACCAAATTGAGAAGGGTTTTTTTAAAAAGCAATACAGAAATTGGCAGGATGACCTCTCAGGTCTTGCAGTTCATTTTCTGTCAGCAATTCAGATACTCAGTATATCTTGTTCAGGATGACAAGGTACAGCACAAAAACTGTGACCCTTCCTTCAACCCCAACAGAGGCTTTAGCAGAATGAGTACTCTTGTAATATTTTTTTTCTTCAGACAAAAAGATGTGAAAATTAATTAACTTTTCAGTGCTTTATGATTTGTCTCTCTTTTCTCCTATAAGTGCTACTCACGTGTTTATTTACACCGATCTGAACAGGCTGAACCTGATGTGAAAGGGAATTCTCACGTACAATGTAGGCCACTGTTTACTGCATGAGGGTGTTACCAGCTGCATTCATCGAAGGGACTAGCCAAAATTAATCAGAGTTCACAACTGGAAACTGCAAACTCAGTCCCAGCACTGGAGCTGACTTCTGATTATAAATAGTTGGGATTTCTCTGTGTTCAGTCTCGGGTCTACCTCAGACATACTCCTGAGCTTCCTAAAACCAGAAAAGGAAGAACTGAAAGAAGCCAAGTGAACGAGCCAAATTAACATTAATTTTATTAATTTTATTAATTTTATTTTCCTTTACTACCAAATATTGAATTACAGAAAAATCAAAATCTAAAAGCACTTTTCATATGAAACTTTCATATTTCTGTGTCAGTAAGTTTAACACAGAATTAAATTTTTAACAGATTATTTTTATAAGAGCTATTTATTTTTATGGTGAAATTACCTTGTAGGTACCTTACAAAATTTAAAGGCTGCTGTAGCCATATAAAATTTAAACTTTATTAACCCTATACTGCCTATGAAGGAGCCCTCATCAAGCTGCCTATTGAATAACAATTTGTCATGCAGCAGTACTGTGCTGGCATATTTTCTCCTTTTCTAGAAGGCCTGGATAATTTGTTTCTGTCTTTTAACTTTTATCAGCTATAAAGGAAGCCAGCATTTGGCATTTTTCAGGCTACTGCTAATGCACCATGTCTTTCTTTCATAATGAGTCAGTCTAAAGCTTTGTCCCACTGAAATTATTTAACAGACCTCAAAAGTAAAACTCAAATGCAGTTATGAATTTGCTGACCTTTCAACACATTCAGCAACTGCAGGCAGACTATTCAGATCAACAATCTTAATCCCATCACATTTAATGTGCCCTCATTGAGAAATTAAAAGGAAATGCCTCCTGTTCTAGAAAGAAACATACTTCAGTGTAAAATAAGAATGTAGATACACCATGCATGTATTATATGAATTTCTGTATATGCATGCACATACACACACACACACACACACACACACACATACATATAGGAAAGGGAAAACCAGAAACTTGGAAATATGAAGTACATCACATAACTACAATCTAAGTGCAATTCATTAACCACTGACATTCAGGCTTAGGAAATAAAATCAGAAATATGTAATAGCTGTAAGATCTTTCTTTCACTTTCTCTGTTTTAAAGCTCTCTGAAAGATAAGTGGTTACTGTTGTGTTGATTGCTATTCTCCCTTCAGTTGCCCATTTAAATTCAGTAATATTATACCTGTCTGTACTTGATACTTGAATTAAGAACATCTTTATTCTGCTTTGCCTGTTATTGCTTTCCAGTATTCTGCTAGAGCTGAGAATTCTCAGCTGACAAGTCCCTTTGTGCTCAGTTCCACATAAGCCTCCAGTAAGACACATCTCTCCCCCACAAAAGTTCATAGACTAAATGACAAACTGACTAAAAAAAAAAAAAGTTTGAATAAAGTAAAGAATCATCAGTGTTTTATGGGTAAGGAGAAAGATTAGCAGAAGGAAATGAGACTTGCTTTTCAGTGCACACACAGCGAAATCAAGAACTGACTTTAGATCTCCTGTTTTCCTGGTGCCATCACTACAAGACCCTCAATCCTATCTTTGATTTAACTTTCTTTTGTATTTTCCCCCTGCACCTGCTGTTCAATATCAGGGGTTCAGATTCTACAGAATGACAAGGTGAGCATACAAATGTGCAAAGCTGTAGATGTAACCAAGATAATTAACATGGAGAGGCATGTTCAGCATATTTTTACTTTTTCTCTTCACAGATAACGACTTTCTTGCCTTTGAATTTAAGAACGGGTACTATATAGTATTCCTACTGCAATTAATTGATGAATAAATTTTCCCCCTTGAGTTCCTTCTTTGCCTGGAAACCTGCCACTATGCAACCTAAATATGTATATTTGAAATAAGGAAAAGAATAAAGAGAAAGATAGAAATGTGTGGGGTGTGGGGTGGGGGGGCTGGGGAGGGGAAGGAGCAAGAGAGAAGAACTGGCTGATAGGTGTCAGTTACAGTATTTGTATTCTGAATTTATTCATCTAACCTTAGTTGAAATTCTACAGAAATGTGGTGCTTCAGTTAAAACTGACCTTAGGCACTTTCAACTCACATGATGATTATTTGCTCAGAAGTTCACTAAAGGTCTATTTGAGTGTGGCATTATTACGGGAGGTCATGTTTTTTCAAAGAGGAACAGTTCTTGAACATTTTTTGCAATTCATTGTGCAGAAATAAGCTTTCCATCAATATCAATCAGATTTTTTTCTATATGCTGGTCTTGCTTGGGTTTTTTTCATTACTGTTTCTTGAAGATTTTACAACAAAATGCCATGCTTCTTTCAACAATAGAGTTCTTCATGTCCTCTGGAGCAGTACAGCAAAGAGCAAAGTTGTGATAAATTATAATATCTTATTACATTCTAAGATTTTTATTTTTACAGTGTGAAGATCTGGGACCAATCACAGCAATAGGTAATTAATATTTGGGAAATTTAAGTAGTGTATAGCCCATTGTGCTAGAACATGAATATGTATTGATAAGTTTCTGATTTAGTTGCAGTTTGAAAATGTGAGATAATCATCCAAAGAACGAAACGATGTAAGAAATTTATAAATTTTATACACATACATACACATACATATGAAACAAGAATGAGAACATGTTTTAGAATAATTTTTGGCAAAAGCTGAGATATTGTTCTGATCAGACATATTTGATCCCATAAAAAGTGCTTTCCTCGTTGTTTTGTTTGTGAAGAATGTAAAATTGTACACAGGTATGAAAGCTGTGGTAATATAAGCATTGAAATTTGAAATCTAAAGGCTTTTTGTAGCTAGCTTTTTGAGGCTAGTCCATTGAGCACCAATAAGTGAGACAGATATGTGAAGTAATACATGGTTAAAGAAATGGAAAGTGCCCTATACTGCAGTTCAGAAATGAGGCATACAATAAAATAGAAAAAATTTCAAATGGAACAGTGTTTTCAACAAACTAAGACATGGCTGTGGAGCTCATTACCACAGGATATAGACAGGACAAGAGATACATAGGAATCAAAAAAAGGTGGGGAATGTATATGAATTAGAAGAAGAATTCTATCAGTAATTAATGCTTTTGAAAGAAGGAGAATCATAAGTCTTCAGGAGTTAAATTGGAACAGGAGATAGGAAGGAGACTCTTCCTGGTGGTGATTAGCCTCTAATTGTCTGTAACAGGGATTTTCTGAAATTGCTTAGTGGCATAGGAAGCTAAAGGACAACATAAACCCACAGATTTTATCTAGAATTATGTCTGATGTTATCATATTTGGAAAATTTTAATTTTTCCTGATTCTTGTCAGTTAGATACCAGTATCTGGTAGAAAATGTGATTTGTAAGTAATTTATAAACACTAAGATTTTAGAGCTTGTTTCTACAAAGATCTCTGGATTGCAGAAACTATTCTTCCTGTTAATTATAGACTGGATTAAGACAGGAAAAAAGAGCTATACCAAGTGCCATGTTTCTTTCTTTTTCATCATCTGAAAGAGTAAATAAAAATATTTGTACCACTTTTGCTAGACTACCTGGAGATTTTTATTCCTGTATCATATCATCCTGCATTTTTTGCCTTCTTTGAATAAAATAGTCCAAGACTCCTCCCTGCAGAAGCTTTAATGCCATTCCCACATTCCTCTGTTTGAGGTAGAATGATATAACAGAAAACACTAATCCTCATGTCTCATTCTTTGGTGTAAAAAAATGCAATATTTTTGGTATAATTTCCTAACCTTATTCCTTTCTTATTATAGTGTTTTGTTTGTCTTTCAGCTGCTAACAAAAGCTAGATCTGTAAAATGGGGAAAAGCAAAATCAGTGAGATGAGCTGTTAAAAAGGATGCTGAGTGAGGTCTGTTTTGAAAAGAAGAAAGCTTTTGATGGAACAGATAAAAGGTTCTGTGGTACACGCAGCACAAAGTGTTTACACAGGTGTTTAAGGTTACACGTGAGCATATCTACACCTCCAGCAGCAGGAATTGAGGACAAATATCAGATTCTGCACCTGGGAAAGTATAACCCTGGATGCATATGTATGCTGGGGGACAAGTGGCTGGAGTGCAGCCCTGCAGGAAGAGCTCTGGGAGATTCAGCTGAGCTCAGCATGAGCCAACAATGTGCCCTGGCAGCCAAATGATATCCTGGGGTGCATTATGCACAGCACAGCTCTGTGGTGGAAAGGAGTGACTGGTGCAGCCTCCCCTCTAGTATGTGTGCTCTTTTGGACTCCACTATATAAGCATATAAAAGTATTAGTTTGTGTACAAAACAGGGCAAGGAAGATGGAGAAAGGGCTAGAAGGTATGATTTAGGAGTAGAGGCTGAGGATGAAGGTTTAGAGGAAACTCAGGGGTCACCTCTTTGCTGCCTACAGCTTGCCGATGAGGGTGAGCAATGAGGGAGGTTCTTCTCTGCTGTCCCATGATAGGGATGTCCCATGAGGGATGTCTTAAATCTCTGTCAGGGGAAATTCCTGATTGGATACTTGGAAAATGTCTTCATTGAGAAGGTGGTCTAGCACAGGAACAAATTTCCCCATGGAAATTTGTCCATGAACCTGTCAACGTTCAAGAAGCATTTGAACAATGTTCTCGGATATGTAGCTTAACTTTTAGGTTGTCCTACGTGGAATTCAACCCAATGATCCTGGTTGATCCCAGCATATTCAATGATATGATGAAGTGTTTTCTGAACTACATTCACTATGGTGAAATATGAATGGAAAAAAAAATGTGGAGAGATTTAAGTCTAAATAGACGACTTATCTGAGTAACACGTTTAAGACATTTATCAAACCCTTTCTATTTATGATACAGAGGGACACTAAAAATGTTTATATTGAACATTGTTGAGATTAATTAACATTCTTGTATCAAACTTCACCTCCTGTTCCCTCTTCCAAATAACACCTGTTATTCATGGTAAGCTTTATAGAAGTCATTGCTTTCAGATAGCAGCAGCATAAATTCATCTGCTCTTCCTCAGGCTCCATTTCAAGCTTTACTGAATAAAAATAGGAGAGTTTTTTTTTCCTCTTAATTCCCACATAATTCTTTCTTCTGCAGCAAAGATCAATCAACTGGCATTACATTACTCTTGATACTGATATTGTGTGAGTAAAGAGAAAATTCCACTTTGAACAAGGCCATAAATATTCTTGTTCAATTAGTTCCACAGACGTAATGGTTAATGAGATCAGGAAATGCTTATGCAAAGGAATAGCTCCAGAGAGGTGTTAATTTGAACAGAGCAAGGGTCATGTCTAGGGCTATTACATGCTCCTTTGAAAGGAGCTACCTCTTCTCTCTTACTGAAGATGGAAGCACACCACGCTTTGAAATCTGTTAAGACAAATGACTTTCAGAGGCTATGGACTTGATCAAGAAAGGCAGGAAATACCTAAGTAGTTTATCTGTATTTTGTTGCATGAATTGCCCTGACTGATTTAATTTATAGTATTTTTCCTGCACTTCTGGGTACTTTATACTTTGAGAAGATACTTGTTTGCTCAGTAAGCTCACTGTATACCTGAGGCTGGAAGGGTTCTCAGGAAGTGCTCACAGCAGGGTCAGCTATGGGCTTGGACCAGCTGGTATTCAGTCATGTCCTGAAAACCTTGAAGGTTGAAGATGCTGCACTGCCTCTCTTGGCAATCTGTGCCACGGCTTGGCACTTCCCATGGGGAGCAATCCTCTCTGCACAGCCGCTCTGAGCCACTCGTGTGTGCACTGGTGTCCCTTGTCTTTTGTGAGGAGCATGGATCTGACATCTTAATCACTCACCATATATCACTGAGGGCTCTTGGTAGGCTATCTGAAGCCAGCCTGCTCCTGGCTGACCAAGCTCAGCTCCCCTACCCTCTCCTCCGTGGAAAAGTGCTCCAGCCCTCACAGCCTCCATGGTGTCTCCTGAACTCCCTCCAGTTCATCAATGTTTTTCCTATACTGGGTACCCAGCACTGAGGACCTTGCCCTCATAGTCTTTAATGGAAAATCTCAAACTTGTGACCAAGATTTCTCTTTTTTTTTTAGGTTTGTTTTTGTTTCACATTTGTTTTTGTTCTTGTTTTAAATTTGTTTGTTTGGGGTTTTTTTTGGTTTTGGTGTTGGTTTTGGTTTTTGTGTTAAAATAAATTTAACATATTTAATTTATATCTCTGCCATAATCCACTTCATCCTCATCTAAGCCACTTTGCTCTACATAAATAAGTGGAGATATGGGAATGCAGTTATGGCTAGTGTTTTCTAGAGAACTTAACATGATGTTAACTTTCAGCAGAATCAGGGATTTAAAGTTCTTGCTATATCTTGAAAATTTTCCACCCTATTTCCTGACTTTTTTGTCATATCAAGGTACATGTGCTGGAAAATCAATTATAATTACCAAAAGGGATAGATATTTGTTGGTATCCTTTAAACTTGATGAAACAGAAACTTAAAGGAAGGGAATATTATCTTGTTAAGTGAAAATAATATAACTATATACACTATGGGCTGAATTTTGCTTTCCATTTGGTCCTTATATTGCAGATTGATGTATACTGGAAGTTATCATGACTTGAGGGCAGTTATTTTCTCCACAAAATATGGTTTTACCTGTAATAATGCATGAAGGGAAAATATCATTTTAATCATTTAGTGTTTCCTGAAGTTATCTGGTCCTCATTGCTTGATTTCATGCTTACTCTAAGCTATCCCACAAAACAAATCAAAGGGAATGAAGCAAACAAAATTTAAGTTCATGAAAAGCACTTGAGTGTCGAGATTCTCAACATTTTGTAATTTTTCTTGTTATTGTTCAGAAAAGCTGATTTTCAACCTGTGGTATAAAAATAAATTGCAAAAAGCTAGGGTCATTCTCTTTTACTTTTTAGCACACTAAGAGACATACTTGGCAGATACAGTAAGAAAAGAGAAGGGTTTTTGAATGTGTGAAATGTAAACACTGGGACTGAGTTCAATTTCACGTTGCATCATTTTTACATTAGCATTAATCTAATGATTTGCTCCTGATTTGCCATTCAGTATGGAGATTGCTACCATGGTCAGAATAACTCTGCGAGGGCATTATTTATATTCTGTAACGGGTAATTTGCAGCAAGGAAAACAAGTGGCAATTATAATAATTTGACAGACAATATATTTTATTTAAAACCCAATATATTTAATTTATTTTTTTGTTCTTTAAATAGTCTACAATGAAAATTCAACTTTTTTTGAAATAAACCACTAAGAAAGCTGTGTATTTACTGTTCAGCAGCTTCAAAAATAACCCAACAAGTTTGTTTTTCTAGACAAGTACTTTTGTCTGTGCTTTTAAATACTTGCCAAAACTAGGCTTGTCTTTAGGAAAAGAAACCCCAACAATCCATACAATCCAAATGATCAACAAATTTATATTGAAGGCAGCATTTTAGAATAAACACTTTTCTATGTTGTTTAAGGTTTTTTAATATCCACACGGCACCTAAAATCAATACTTTTTACCTTTGCCCGTAACAAAATAATGAAGAGATCCTTGCTTTGTGGTGTAGCCAGAGTAATGCAAGACTAATGCAGACACTGATTTCAGCTCTGCTGTGCTCCCTGTCCAAGCAGGCAGAGTACAAAGCAGCTGGGAAGTGTTTGAACTGATCTTATTGTGACAGCTGCTCAGGAGTACAAGGTACACTGGTGACATTAGGTATAACAGATGCAGAATAATCACAAAAAAAATGTTGCAAAGCATTTACCAACGTGCACAGCAAGTGTTAGCTCCTTTAAAACACCTGAAAACTTAAAGCTTTCAGATTTAAAGCTTTAAATGCTTGCTTATTAACTGATAGTCATAAATGACCATATAATTGTATGCCTACCAAGTCCTTTGTTTCTTATGCTTAATACAGAAGGCAGCATTCTGAAAATTGTTTTCAAGAATGTTGTGTTTTGGTGTGTCTTTTAAAACCTTTGACATCCAAAAAAGTACATATCAATATTTTAAAACCCAAGTTGGTCATCAGGACTCTATTTTTAAAGCCCAGCAAACACGTTTTACTTTCAGCTTAGCTGGTGAACCTTACAACTCCTGAACTTGCTGGAGCTGTATACTGTTACAGCTGCCAAGGAGACTAAATATTCTAAGGTCTTATGGGCTTGTTTCTGTTAAAAAAAGAACAACACACTTCTCTTAATGGAATCGGTATTCTGATACTATTTTGTGAATTAATCACTAAAAGAGAAGAATTACATCTACATTACATTACATGACCTCTCATCATAAGGATTTTTCCTTTTATATCATGAAAACCTTTAGAGTATGAGTGATGGCTTTTGCTTCCTAATAAAAAAGAAAACTCTGAAATATCCCCTACCAATGCAAGTTAACACCTCCTTTCCTGAGTGATCTGCTGGACATAATTGCTCCAAAATAGGGACTATTGCAGAGATTTTTCCCTATTAATTATTTTCAACCACAGAACTTGCTATTTCTGTTCAGAAATACAATAGAAGTTGTTTTGATATGATGGATGTTAGAGACAGTTCACTCCCCTGGAATTTCTGCAATGTTTTAGGACATTATGAATATATTCTAATTTTCTTCAACTTTATTTACATTTTCACAGATTGCCCTAAATAATTATAATTTATTTTATTTCTTTCCCACTATTAAAACCATAATTTCATATTTTACAAATTAAAATGCATCCTGATTCCATGACAGCAGCTACTTTTTTTGCCTTTTTTTTTTCTGCTTTCTAATATTCTTCATATCTCCTGGTCTCCATTGGTAGAATTTGTGTACATGTAAAAACCAGTGCCTTTTAAAATTGGTCAGATATTTCACTTTTGATGTTTTTCACTGAAACATATTTTCAAGAGGTGGAACCTCCCTACATTTCCAACGTGATAATTTTGATAAGAGTTAAAGAAATAACACTCTGATGATGTGTTATTATTTAATGTCCTACTCCTGAGTTCTCATATGTCAAATATTGAAAGAAAAATGAATGAAACAAAAAAAAGATGAGTGTGAAAAAGGAGTAGTCCTCCATTATTTACTGCAAATATTATTACTGAAAAATATCTCTTTGTGATAGCTCAAGTGGATCAAATTTTTGGAACTGCCAACCTTGTAAAAATCTCTCCTCTTTTGGCATAGGAAAATTCATATTATCTTGGACCAAAATCTTTGGACAATAGACCAATTGTTTTGGAGACCAAGCTCACTGAAGACACTCCCAAGACTGCTCAATTTTTCATTAATTGCCTCCCGGAATTCCAGATGGCTGTAGGTAATATGATTCAGAGTTTAATTATTTGAGCACCATAAAGCAAGAAAATTTTAAAAATCCAAGAGCTGGTCAAAGACTGAGAATATCAACCATTTTCCTATGAGGCAACACAAGAAGTAGAGATTTACCCAAAGAAATAAACAACTTTCTGTCATTAAATAACACTTTGGACTGAAAAGGCTGGCAGGTTTTCTTTGTCCAGCTTATCTCAATTTTAAGTATGTTTTGTAAGATGAACCCTAACATGAAACAGCTATCATAACATTTTTTATTTGTGGAGATCTGGAATAATGCTGTTCCTGTGCACTGAGGGCCTCATCCCACACTTCTAGCTGGGTCCTACCCATCTCGTGTTGGATGCTGCCATAAAAGCACCACAGCTGACCCAGCTTGCTGCTGGCTGTGCTCTGTCTTTCCCTCGCAGAACATTTTCTGCCTTTCTGTGCAAAGAGCCTTCATTTGAGAGTTCAGATTCCAGTCACAGCAAGACCATTATCATGTTTCCTCCTAGGTAACTATACCAGAACAAGAAGACCTTGATGTGTTTTTATTCTGGTAAGGTTTCTCCCAGTTGAGGAGCACCACTCTTTCTCTTCGTGACACAGACCAAATGCAACAAAGTCAAAATTGTTGAATGACACAATATAACCCAGATACTGACCAGGAGGTGTAAGCCACATAAGCAATTACAATTGGCATTTCTGTAAACAGTCAGAATTAAATTCTTTAACTGAGATACATGTATCCCATAATTATTATAATCTGCTTAATATCAAGAGAAACTGCTTATCTTCAATCAGCCTGGCTAGTTGCTTGCATGGATATATTCCTCTGGTTAGTCCATCTTTTATGCCAGAATATTCAGAGAGTTATCACTGAATCTTTTCTCAGCACATGTAAATTCTGAAATGTGCTAAAAATGAAGGCTTAATCTTGAATTTCCTAGACTGAAACTGGGATGTAGGTATTTTACCAAATGTGGTACTTTTTATAACAAACAAATTTGGAAACCCTTTTTGGGAATAGAAAATTCTGTGCTCTAGATTTTGAAGAGTTCTAAATTATATAAAAGCCTTTAGTAAAGCATACTGTCTTCAGAAAATCTGCTTTTTTCTGCATCCCTTTGGATACTTGAAGCTTTTGTGATATGGAAACTGATGCATAGAATTACTGCAGAATAAAATCTGGAATGTATGTTGGAACATTACAGGTCCTAATACTGAAACAAAATGTGTCAAATAAAAACCAAAACAGATTTAATACAAAGCAGAAAAAAGAGACAGTGCCTGTAATTATTTGGAAAATTTCAGAGGTTTAGTTTGCAATTTTACAGGTTCACAAAATACATCTTTATGTGTGAACTGACAGATTGACACACTGAACAAAATCCTGAGATTGGAAAAAAGGCACAAAAATGAAACAGAAATGCAACAACAGAACATCAAAACTTCTTAATATTGTGAAAAATCAAAAGCTATGCAGAGGTAGAGGTAAATTTAATGTACGATATTACTATATTTTGAAACACAAGGTTATAAATATTATTTGTATATGCAAAGTTCACGTATTTGCTTTAAGAAAAGACTTCCATTGTGCCACTGTATCATAGAATCCTAGAATATCCTGAGCTGGGAAGGCACCCACCAGAATCATCAAAGCCCAACTCCTGGCCCTGCACAGCACAGCCTGAAGAGTCACACTCTGTGCCTGAGAGCATTGTCCAAAGGCTTCTTGAACTGTGTCAGACTTGGTGCTGTGACCACTTCCCTGGGGAGCCTGTGCCAGTGGCCAACCACCCTCTGGGTGAAGTAACCTTTCATGATATCCAACGTAAACCTCCCCTGACACAGCTTTAGGCCATTTCCTTGGGCCTTGTCCTGGTCACCAGAGAAAAGAGATCTGTACCTGCCCCTCAGCTTTCTCCTGTGAAGAAGTTGTAGACAGTATCAGTTTAACATGTAAAATTTTCTATGTTGGAGTTAGAACATGTGCACATGCATTAGTCTGGAATATAATTCCACAACTGTATAGCCCTAAATTTGAACTTCATACACATTTTTACAGAAAGTCACTGCCCATACCATTACCAGGAAAGAAATTACCAGGAAATTCATGTGTAAAAACTGGCTTGAAGTGTTCCTTTATCACAGTCATTTCAAGATATCCCTTGCTTTGAAGATTCCAGAAATTCACCAAGACAAGCACTGTCAATTGAGATCACAAAAACTCTTAGTGATGGGTACACAGAAATTTCAGGAAGTGAGTGAGACAGAAAAGGATGTTAATCCAGTAATTCATATAATAAATATTTTCCCATGGATCCCAGCAGTAGACCTACTGGAAAGAAAAAATAAGCAAAACACCAAAAAAAAATGCTGGAAACACCACTAAAATTGATGGGAAAACCCCTCTATTTTTAAAATTTGATTGTATACCAGCATTTTTACTGGGTACAGCAGAGGAGAAATATATAGGAGACATAAGGTTTGAAGGCCCTCAGAGTAAAAATGTGATAAAACTGAATTGTAGGCATGATGAGGTCTAAGTGATACTTCCAGAGGTGAGTAGGCTTGATGTATGAATGTAATATATTTTAAGTTTTCATCTGGTTCTAAGGAGGTGCGTGAAATGTGGAAGAGTCAGCAGGCAAAGGGAAAGACTAGCCCCAAGTCTCTGTCTCACACCCAGAATTGCATACCTTCCTTCCATCTCCTTTTTAAAGTAAGTATTTTAACTTAGAATCATCTGCATAACGAAAGTTGGCTTCTCACTAGTGTAACAAGAAGGCTGCTAGCTGAGGCACTCAGCTCAGAGTCAGAAGAACATCCCTCATGAATGGAAGAAGCATGAAACTGAACTTCTGACCTCCAGGGAGACAATCAAGGTGATGTGTCCTATGGTGGTATTTTGGAGTGGGTGGAGGTAGAGGAGGAAGAAGACAAGAAGTGTGGCTGTGATAATTTTTAGTGTTTATACATATGAAGGCCAACTGGGCAAAAGTTTTGGAAATTTGCTGCTACAAAGACATGCAGAACTTGTTCTGAGGATTTAGGCAGCATTATGCACATCCAGTAAGAGAAATGTGGATACTGTAAGTTTTATATGCAGACTCTATATTTTTGTACCTAAACATGTCTGTCTCAGGAATTTTATCCTTATATTTGACCTGATGAAGCTGAAAGCCTGTGACTGAGCACAGAACTGTGATCAGATATATCAAACTTAGTGCTTTCCCTATTGAATCATTCTTCTTTTTCTTTTCCAGGCATACTCAAGTTTGAAAGTTTTCCTCTAGAGCATCTCTAGGGCATGCTTTGTTTTGCAATTCACAACTCTGCTTGTGAAGTAAATACCAATAAGTCTCACGCCGAGCTTATAAAACCTTTGCCTGGCAGCACGTACAACAGCTTTGTTGCTCTCCTGCACTGCTCTGTCTACATTTTCTAACCTTCACCCACCACTTCTAGAGATGTGAGGCTGGTTTGATCTTCATCTGCATTCAATCTGTTCTCATTCTTAGCAGAGTAGGAATCACTGAGGGATGCCAGCTATTGTGTGCCGTTCGTGAAAAGGACATGAAAGGGACATATGCCTACTAAACTTGCTTAAAATGATTAAATGCTTTTTCACATCATCCTGTGTTTTAATCTGAGCATGGGATTTTGCATATATACCTTGAAGAGCTTGAAGAGCTGCAACTTTTTTTTATTATTTTATTTTTTCTTATTTTTAAATTTTTTTTTCTTACCAGGAAAAAGAATGCCTGTTTAACATTTTATAATTAATATAATTTACTTTGAGACTTTCTATCATTATATTCATTGGTCGTTAAGTGATTCCTTTAAACATTGAAGGAAAATTATTCCTTTTTCTGTTATATATTGAGAATAAAAAGAAAAGGATGAAGAATTGGCCTCTCTTCATCAAACTCGTTTTCTTTTGTGCCTTTCTTTATCTAGTGATTGATCTTTCTTTTGCCATCAGACAGTTCTGTGATTAATTGCTTTGGCTTCTCTCCACCTATTGTATATGTTACTTGCATTAAAAAAAAGAAAAACTAAAATCACAATTAGGAAAAAGACAGTTTTATAAGGTCATCTTTTTTTTTTTCTTGCATATGTAAAAGGTAACATAAAATTACGAGCTGCTTTGTGTTATTGTTTCATAATAGTCTGCAACATTTGTTGTTATTTTTAAATAGATTCTTTAAATAATCACTTGCTTGAGGAAACACACACCAAAAAAAAAAAAAAAAGTGTAGATGCTAAGATGGTGTAGCACATTAGAGAAGTGGAAAACTTATTGTATAACCTGCCCATTGCCTACTCTGCTGTTATTCTCCAGAGAGAATTCTCCTTCAGTGTTTTCTATTTTACTATAATGAGATTATATAGCGATTCAGGATACAGACTTCTTCAGTCTCTTTGTTATTTTCCCTCTGGGGTTGTCACTCATGTCAGTATTTTTAGATCACTGCAGACATGATATTTGTTTATAAGTGTATTTGGATATGTATGCATGGATATGTGTTTATATGCAGAGAGACAATCTTGAGAAGTACAGATATTAGAGACTGAAGAAAACATAAACATTAAGATGATACATTCTTCCTGTTTTAATCTCACAAAGACATTCTTAAATGATGAATGCTTACAATTCTTCCTGAAAGTCATCTTGCTTACAGTTACCTCCATGCTGACTGCAGGAAGTCACATCCTCAGCAGGCTAAATTGCCATCTCTCTGTCAGTAACCACAGGGCTACACCAGAGGACAATCTGTCCCTGTACAAGCATAAATCATGCAAGGACTAATTTTCCTTTGTCTTGAACCCAATATAGTACATAGCATGTGGGAAAGAAATGATAAAGAATGAGAGAAACTCCCACTGAAGTCCTAATGGGCAATGTTTGCAGGTAGAAATGAGTAGTCCCAACGGATGGTTCTGCAGAATTAGGTTCAAATTAAATAGAACCAGAGAAGAATAAAAATAGATAGAACCATAAAATAAAATCAACAAAAAGTGCTACAAAATAAGAAGGTTTTATCTCCAGGAATTTGTTTTTAGACAAAGCCCTGGACAGAATTAGCAGAAAAAGTTAGTACCTGGTTCTTTTCCTACCACATATCTAGGGCTCTCTTTGGTGCCTGAAATAAAGCTTTAACCTTACTGATACCAACTCTACTAAAGAGCCCTAGGGAATGAATTGTATGTGCGAGGTTACATGGGGTTACAGTAGCAAAAGTGTTTCAGAAAAGTGGTGGACTGGTTACTAATCTCTGTATCTAGCTAGGCATTTGCAGCACTACTACCTTTGTTTCCAAAATTGCCCATCTGGAAGAAGGGCATGCTCATAAAGGGAAGGACTGATTTGATCAGAGCCAGAGGAAGTTTTCGTTTCAAGTGACTTTTGATCCACACCAAATGTCAAATGTGTATCTTGGTTGAGTTTCATAGTGCAGCAAAACAAACCAACTGCCCAACAAACAAACAAAAAGCCTCCCCTCTCCCAAAAAAAAAACCCAAACCAAAACAATTGATGACTAGAAACAAATCTGAACCAGTCAGTGAGTCAAGTTCTGCACAAAGTTGCACATGTAAAGCTCTATTGGAGTTCTGGAATGTAATTATAATTAAGACTTCAAAACATCTTTTTCATTAAATTCAGAGCTTAAATTGTGCAATTTATTTGCATTTGAGATAAAAAGACATGCATATTTTTTATGTTGGAATTAGATTTGTAGAAGCAAAAGCTCATTCCCAATGGCAAATATTACTAAATCCAATTCCAGTTGTGAAACACTAAATTGTTTTTTAAGTGTGAGCCAGCTCTCTTAATAGGCTTTCAATATTAATCCTCTAATGCTTATTGTTTCTTTACTTTCTAGAGGTTATGACAGAATGGATGAACCAGGAAAGTCTGAATTAGATTTAAACTAGAATTTAGTGCTAAGAATTAGAATTACCTGGCATGAGATTTTCAGTTTAGATGTAATAGGGTTAAAATTGTGGCTGTAATTGTAGACATATTTCTTCCTAGATAATATTGGATTTAGATGAGCTTAGAGGTCTTAGACTATCTTTAATATTAGACTTCTCAACATCAAACTATTTTTGAAAGTTTTTATTATGGTAATATTAAGAAAATGCCTGCGTTCACACATTCTTGCACAGGAACTTTCTGAATAGAGAAAAAAAATTCTAATTTTAAATCTTACCCTTTACAGGGCAAGCAAAATTATCAATTAACACCAGAAACTTCAATTCTGCCCTTAGCTTACACAGCAATGACAGAGGAATATCTGAGTAGATCAGTAGCACCTATAAAATGTGATGCACCATGCTGTGTGGTCTAAACGGTGAGGAGGTGGAGAAAGAAATTCCCTTTACCCAACAAGTTCTGTAAACCTGTGGCAGTATGAAGCAGATGCTTTTTGGAATGTAAATACCAATTTTAGGAAAATAAGCTAGATACCATTCCAGTCAAGAAAGCAGAGATTTTAAGGTGTGTATCCACCCTACTTTCTAATAACAATTAAAAGAAAAAGATCACAGACATGGTGTTTAAGGTTTTTTTGCAGATGTATATGGCTTATCAGGGTGCAAATATAGTTATTTTTTGAGAGAAGCCTCTGAAATCTCTAAGTTTTCTAGGCTCTTCAGGCTACTAGTAATCTTTCTCTGATCCAGAAAACCTCTCCCTGTGCTGATGTTGACTCAGGATTAAAATTATAGTGGTTAAAATCAAGCATGTATGTAAATGCTCTGTTACAGTAGTCTCCTGTAAGAACCAGCATCTGGCATCTCCACTGATGAGTTGTGCCAACAGTGATGCTAATTAGGAGTAGAACTGTTTCACAAACTGTAGGAGAGCATATTGAAAGCCTTCAAAATTTAGTACAACTTGAACAACTTCATTCACTCAATATTAACAATTATTTGCTACTGAAATGACATGAAAACTGAAAAAGGTCGATAAAAATGCAACTCCCAAGCTCAGTGTTTTCCCTGGTGATGCTGAGTTTCCTGCCTTTTTCATGGAGCAGATACTGTACCTACAGCAGGTAGGCCTGCTCCACTCTGGGATACTCCAGCCTTTCCAGAGACACTTTCAGGAACAGGGTCAGATAAACCTCCATAAACCAGGAGTCAGGAATGGGGAACAGCCCTTCTGTGTGTTTCTGCTACTGTGGCCATGCACTTACCCTTAATTTTGTCCCCTTTTTGCAAAACACTGTTGGGACTTCAGTTACACATTTTTCATAGGTCCACAGGCACCCAGTCTGTGCGGAGCAAAAGCGTAAATTTATCCTATGCACTGACCTCTGCTTCCATATCCAATCATCATAGTTTGTGGAGTTACAGAATGCACAGAATCACATGAGCCAGGAAGAGAAATATCATGTTGTCTTTTTTACTTCAATGCCTAGCTGTATCTGATTAACTGCTTTGGATTTTGCTCCAAATTTAGAGAAAACATTAAAGAACGTGGATTGAAACAGCAGCTGGAACATGGGGTTTTCAAATGCAAGCTACCACTCAACCACAGTAGCTACAGAGAGAGGAAAACTAGAAAATACAACCCTAAAATGCCCAGGTTCTGCCTCTCCATCCTCAATGGACTGTCTTTCCTAGAAAAGAGATAGCTTAAAAAGACCTTTCTACAGGTAGGAGTACTTCTGCTCTTTAAGGTTATATTGTGTTTGTGCTAGTTTCACTGCTTTTCTTCTGGTCTCTTTGGTAAATATCTTCCAGTTCTGCTGGTCTGTTGCTGCTGAATTCCCAAATTGCTCTCTAAGTTCTTCTTTATGGACTTCAATGTCTATAAAGGCTACACAAGAGAAAGGCCATTAGGAATTGAATTTTCCTGCTACCTAGATTAATAAATGCCTTAATAACATCTTCCTGAAATGTCAGATGAATTGCTGTTTATCTTTACATCTAAAAACAATTAAAAAAAGATATGGAATCTAAAATAGCCTACCCTTAATACTGTTGTACATTCACTTTCTTGTGATGATAAAAAGAGACACAAACAAACACTCTACATGATTTTTTTCATTCACAAACCACTAAAATTATAATATCTAACTTTTATAATAATTAAATCTTCTTTTTTGTCATAATTTTCATGGCTTCATTTTAGGCAGGGTCAGCATTAAATCCTGAACATATGTGATCTGAAACAGGACAATAAATTCACCAAGATTTACAGAAGCATAGGGCTAGATAGTCAGATGCAGCCATTGAAAGATTAGAGTGAAATAATCTGTTACCTCTTGCAATCATTTGAAACCTGCTTTGATCTACTGTTGCTGCAGCAGCTTTGAAATGTGCTGAATATATACAAAAATGCTATAGTAATGCATTTCTATACCTGGAAGTGATTATATGCAACTGCTTTTCTGCACCATGTCTCCTCTGTGATACAGACCCTCTTGCTCTGTTTCTAGAGCACAACACGATTTTTATCTTCTCTGGGTCAGACACCAAGGGTATAATGAGATGGACACATATAATACATAAATGAAAGGTACAATAAATACCTCTAAATGTGAATGGTTAAATATAAATATACCTAGGAAATACACCACTTTGAACCTGAGATTAAGTAGTAACTCTTTACTTTTTTAATCCTTGGGAAAAGGAACTTTGTTTGAAACTTGGGAAAGGGAGTGAAGGAAAGCATATCTGTAGACATGAAAGTTCATTTGCATTTATTTAGGAAAAATGCATATGGTTTATATGAAAAGCAGGAATCTGGCCTGTAGGGAAATATTTCAGAAGTCCAGAACATTTTTACTAGTCAATCTCTACAACAAAAAAGCTAAGCCTAGACTTGCACAGACCAAAAATACTCAGGTTTTTCCTTAGTTACTAGCTCTCTCCTTTTCTTTGAAAATTTTTTCTGAGACTATCAGTACTTAGTTTGGTGCTGGGCCCAGGACAGATGCTTTGATACAGAAAAGAAAGCACAGAAAAATTTAATCAGTCTTTTTCTTTCTCTTTCTTGCCTGTCCACTTCCTCCTGTCTTTTCTATCTGACAATAATATGAAGAGCAGAATAGTTTTTGACAACATGAAAGTCTTTTTATCCACATGATTCATGCTTGCCCCTCATGTCTGGGAGGTATTTGCTTCTTGTCTTCTCCCTTGAGTTCCACCCTGTAAAAAGGTGTATAGAGCTAATTCAGAAGGATGTAGGGAGACATCTGTAACAACAGCATTTTCTTTCCCTGGAGGAGACCAGGCTCACTTTCTGGGACAATGTAAGCTCTTAAAAGTTTAGGTCACTGGTAATTTTCCTGACAGTTCTTTGCACACAAGGGAGAGGAGAAGAAAGAGGTCAGAGGAGTGATGGGAAGGTCCTGGAAAGAGAAAAGAAAAAAGGGAAGGACTGATACATATAAGAATATCTGTCTAGAACTTTTCATTATTACCCCCTTGCTCATATGCTACTATATTTTTAAAAAGAATTATTGTATATATATTTTAAGCAGAAACAGATACCAAGTAGCATGTGATTAGACAAAGGCATTTCAAAATCATTTAATGGATTGACAATTAGAAATAATGAACACTGAACTAAGTATCAAAGACTGTCCAACTTGTAAACTTGAGATATATAAAGTGATCTGAAGGGGAGTGAGTGAAATTCACTGACAATTCACTTGTCATATGGTCAGCTGAAAAGATGGTAGAACCTTTTTGTATTTCTAAAAGATACAATTCACTGAAACATAGAAAACACTCTCCAAATAATAAATACTGTCTGGAAAAATGCAAAAAATATCCTGGCTCAGAATAACTGAGTTCATTAATAATTTTTAAAATTTCTTTAAGATTACTTCCAGATAGAAATAACATTTAAAATCTTATTTTGGAAATGAGAAAGTAATTGAAAGTGAATTTCTTATTAGGAAAAAGAAAATCTGAAATCTAGTTCCTTCCAAGGATCTAACTGAAAGATCATTCTTCTGAGTTTTGGATGCATGAAAAGCATTGGAAGGAATTATTATTGCAATAATGGCTGAGAACTTAGTAGGAAAGATAACAAAGTCAGTGTAGGACAGGCATAGCTGTCCTTCTCCAGATCATGTAAAGATAAGGTTTGATGATGTTTAGGATGTTCTGGGTATTCCTTTTTCTCCATGTTATAATACTCCTTGAAATTCCCTCTTTTCTTAGCTGATCTGTGAGTTGCTTGTTGCATTATGCTGATTCTATCTGCTTTTACTGCTTTTAGTAAAATTTATGACAGTTTTACCATAGTTTTGATAAACTCTTCTTAGGTGGTAGCTGCTACTGAAATAGCATGACAAAGTGATATGCACTGAAAACCAGACTCATGCACTAAACAAGTCCTGCTATCAACTAAGAAAACCTTGCATCCCATGAACCTGTATCTACTGGCTGACTCCATTTATAAATGAGTGAAATTAAAGATTCTGCTGGAATCCACATGTTCTTAGGCATCAGGAAATGGTGGTGCAAGGAAGAAAGGAATGGCTTTATAAAATTTCAGGAGTACTGAAAGGTAGGAGTCTCTCTTTTCTTGTTGTTGTCGGTTTTGGTTTTGTTCTTTGTTTTGTTTTGTTTTGTGGGGCTTTTATTTGAGTACCCATTTTCATAAGGTGTGTAGGTACCAACTCATTTGCATGTTGCTGCAGCTGACACTGACAATGAGTTTGAAAATTGCAAAGAACTTACAGACTGAACACCTATACATACTGCAACAGCATGATCATATATGATCTTTATTTCCACAGGAATCGAAATCACAAAAATACTTTGTTTTTAATGAGATAGCAACTGTCTCTGGAAGTTGCAAGATTATATGTGTTAGAAATTAAAATACATGTAGAGCATGGATTTACTAACTAATTTTATTCAAATAGAGGTTATATGATTCTGCTTTTCCTTGGACTATTCATGCTGTTCATGGACTAAATAATACATGCATTTTGGCAAGCACCCGAATACACAGTGTGCTGCAAAGCAATGAATGTACATAACTTTACATATCCAACATCACAAATTAATTGTCATAACAGAAATCTGGAAATTATATACAAACATATGACAAGTAAGCATACTCTTTGGAGGATTTGAAATTATTCCCTAGATATTTTCATTTCTTCATTAGGACTGAATATATAAAAGCCCTTGGTGTACTTGCATTAAAACATCTTTGCATTTTAATGATGATTATTTTTCACACAGAATTTGAGGCTCCCAGAATGAAGGAAGATCTAGATTGTCCTGAGTCAGCTATACAACTTATACCCTTTGGTCTTTCTCTAATAATAAAAGGCTCTGATATATTTTCTGTGCTGAAAATATGAGAAAGAGAAAATAAATACAGTGAAGAGTAAAGGACAGGCTCTTGGTGTGTTCTTTGAAGAAACTGTTGTATTTCTAAACTAAAAGTTATTTTCTTACAAGGTCTTTGCAGTCTCCATTAATCATTTCTTTAGCTAAATCTGCCTGTTAGCATATTTCTAGCTGCCATTGCATGCTCCAAGCAGTTTCTTTAAGCAGACCATGCATTTGTTTTTGACAGAGGTTGGCCTTAAGACAAAATCATCCATTCAAATCAATAACCATCATGTAACAACTGTTGACTAAGCCAATGACTTCTCCTTCAGAAGAAAAATCCTGTGGGAATGCTGTATAATTTTAAATTTGATTTTATATCAGGACTCATCTTTGTAATTCTGCTCTGTCTCTCTCCACCTTGTGGTTGTTTTATATAGTTGCAGTCAATTATTTCAGGGCTCAAGCTGAATGTTATTGTTTCCTTGTGTATAAATAAAACATTTAAGGATGTTAGCCTTTTCCACTCAGTTATCTATCTGCTAACTTTTAAAGATGAAGTTTATATTTGACATATCTATTTTAGTGGAATAACTTTTTGTCTGTTGTCCAGGAAAGGACAGCTGTAGGTTAGAACATGCTCAGAGCTTTCCATATCATGTCAGATATACTTTGTGACTCTTGTTCTTGAGGCCTCAGCTAAGAGCACCTTAAAAACATGATGAAAGATCAGAGAGCAAGGGATTTTCAGGGGATTCAGGGGATTTTCTATGATTTAAATTCTGTAATATTTAAAAAGAGGAGGAATAAAAAAAGATTTTGTAATCAAATACAGAAGACTGTTCCCACTCCCTTTTTTACAAAGTTCAAATTGGAGCAGATCAACAAAAGGCCAGTTCTGGTTATTGCTGTGCTTAATTTTAAAGCTAAGTGTCTAGTGACAGCATAGGTTTAGGTGTTTTGGCTACCTTTGTAGCTCAGAGAGGCCTCATTCTGTGAGTTAGTCACCTCAATGCTGGGGAAGCCAACAGGTTCACCACCTAGATCTCAGCTAACACTGGAAACAGCAACCTGTCCTTAATCCCAGCTGCAAATGCAAGTGACACATCTTTGTCTGGAAATAGGACTTTGTCTTCAGTTGGGATTCACATTTATTTCTGGGCTCTTTCGTGTCCTTAAATCATATTTATTCTTTAGAATAGAAACAAAAAAAATAAAGGTTCTTCATTTCATTCAGTATATGAGTAATTAGCTGAAAAGAGTTAGAAGACCAGCATGTGTCATTCATGAGACTTTTGATTTTAGAAGGATGAAGCAAATGTCATCTCATTCCATGTGGTTAATATGCTTTCTTTTTTTAAATTATAAACTGGAAGCTTGAACCTCACTCTAGAGCCTAGTATTTAAAGCCTTTGGGAAGGAAAACAGAGACCTGGAGGCCCTTCATTAATCTAATCAATACTGAATATTAAAGTATTCACAAAGTGGATCACCTGGTCATTTCTGTCTCCCAGATGAATCCATCAACCATTATAATCACACTCATTCTGTCTTCTGTGCCAAATGAATGTGCATCGATCCCATGGAAAGTGGAATGTTTTGAGCTTAAGGGAAAAAAATAAAAGAGACCAAAGCACTTCCTTTGCCTAGACTTCACCCCTGTGTGGTCTTTAGGGAACACACATGCACTGGATGCCTGTATTCCAGGACCAGAGGAGCTAACTCACATAACACACACTTTTTCCATGTTTCTCTAAATAAAAGCTGATCCAGTAAGGGAGAGGATGTTCCCAGCTTTGTTTTTTCTGGAATCAAACTGTGCTGAGCATTCACTGAGAAAGCAAGCAGAAACCAGCCCTGCTGGTGACATAGGCAGAAATTTAGGTCATGAACTGGGACATGACTGAAACATTAATTAGATCTGGAACTTCTCAGGCTTACCATGATTCAGGTCAGGTGAGGAGCTGGTTTTTAGGAGTAAACATCCTCTGAGCATCTGCAGTAACAAATCGCCATCTAGTTCAACACTTTATTGTATGCTATTATACAAGATCCTCAATCAGTACAGGGATTTTTTCCCTTGATTAGGAGCTCCTGTACTTCTTCCTATGTCTGTAATTTGTGGCTGTTTTTCCTCCCAAATAAAAGCTTCACAAGGCTATCAGTCATGCAGGTTTTCTAGTAGGTGAATCATTAATAATTCATTTTTATGAGAGTGACCACTGCTGTGAGACAGCTCCATGAGGATTTCCAAAGGACCATTTGGTAATAAATATTCAACAATTTGTAATGTTTAGTTCTGAATCGTGTCCCAGTACCCATCAATGGCTGCATGTGTCCACTGTCCATACATAATATCCCCTTTCACCATCATTTAATGACATCAAAATCATGCATTGCACCATCTTGAAACAGAAAACTAGCAGATTTTTAAAGTCACCTTGTCAACTCTAAGACTATGCTTCAGGCTTGTAAGTCCATAAACTCTCTTTAAATGCTTATTAAAGATTATAAATGATGTTTCTACTTCAGTGGAGCTGCTCTCATTTACAGCATAAGATGATTTGGTTCATTATTTGCAAATTCAGGTGATGTAGAATGGAAAGTTGTGTGGAAAAATGACGATGGTAACAGACAGCATAATCTTAAAAAGATAAGATTGATAGCTGGGAGGCATTTCCAAACCTAATTTGAGTTATCAAATTAGATGGATTTACAATCTGGCGATATGTTGGTGTATTTTAATCAGGTAAATTCATACAATTCTTGTCAAGCTCATTCTGCTTATTTTTTTTCTAAGTAATAAAAACATGAAAATTATGCTTATAACAAATATATGAAAGGATATGAAACAACAAAACTTTTTAACAAGTGTTTCAATCTGTCATTTTCATGTGTTCAAATCAATTTATGATTGCTGAGAAAGATATGAAAATTAAATTAATATTTGCAATGCCTTTCTCACTTTAAACAAGCCCACACAGACAGATGAATGTAACCTTTGCCTGCCACTTCAATAAATGCCAATGCTCATGACATGGTAACACCAGAATGCCAGGTTGAAGCAAGTTTGGCATCAGGAAAGTTATGGAGAAGAATATGAGGTCCTAGTTACTACAACCAAGTAAATTTTAGTAGGAAGCAGTGAATTTCTTTTCCATCAACCTTCTTTGTTTCTCCTTTTTATGATGTGATAGAAAAATTATAAGTTTCTTCAAATAAGATTGACAGCATGAAGAGTGGGGAAGAGTGAGGATAAGGAAATAGCTGTCAAAGCTGACAGCATAAGGAGTAAGAACAAAATTATTTTGGATGTCTCTGATACTGAAATTATGATTAGTTATGCTCTCATTTACACTTTTAGAAGCACCATTAATATTAATAGTATGATGCACCCAGCTAGGAAAACAATGTAAACTGAAGTAAAAGAGATTCTTTATATTAAGGATTTATATTTTGTCAGATTGAAAAAGTAATTATTAGATCTCCAAAATCTGAACTGGATAACATTCCAATTAAAAGGTTAAACAAAACAATTTGTTTGACTATTTAATTTAAATTTTTTTTTAAATGAACCTTGCTGCTACCTAAAATTTCACAATGAATGAAGTAATCCAGTAAACACAAAATGTTGGATTGCTAGTCACGAAGACTGGATTGATTTTCCTTAAATTTAACTTCATGAAAGTTAAGCTACTTGTCTGGGCTAGTTGACAAAACTCCATCTGTAGCCCGTGCAAGGAGGGAGACATCCCTAGAAAGTAATTTATCAACTGCTAAGATTCTGTCTGAGATACCCAGGACAAGGTGTCCTTAGGACATGCTTGTCTCTTTCCATTGGCAATTGAGAAAGCCTGCACAAATCTCTTAGGTGTGATTCCTGATGTCTGAATGGTTAATATTAGGTAAGTTGTATCCTGCCCTAAAATATTCAGGGGGTTTTGAGCTATAAGGGACTGCAGAGGTTTCATTCTGGCTCTAAACACAGAGTTCTGTTGGATAGAAAGGGTGAATCACTCACTATGGATATATAATTATAATTAGTATAATTTTATAAAGAATATCTATACATGATATGAGAACTTCCTAATGTTCCTATATTTATAAGACTCTTATTTCAGGCCCTCTCATGCATTTAAAATATAATGAATCAAAGAAGTTGTAGACACCAGAAATCCCAAATCTGTTAATGATTTCTTTGTAGTGAATCCTCACCACCTATAGGTTTTTGTCAGAAAAATTATTTTTTATCTAAAAGCAAGCTACTATGCTTCAAAAGGATTTACTGAGTGGAAGAAAAGAATCACAGAAAAATTTTGGTTGGAAAAGACCCTTAAGGTCATGGAGTACAACCATTAACCTAACTCTGCCAAGTCCAAATGAATCCATTTCCCTAGAGACCTCTAGAGATGGGAGTCAAAGATAGCTCATGAGATGCTAAAGAAGATGCCTAGGAAGGGATCATAGCCTTCTCTGGCACCTCTTTAACTCTGTTCAGTGTGGGCTGCATCTCAGCTGTGTGACTTTGTCTGTGAGCAGAAAGCTGTGCTAAACTCTCCTGTGCACATCCTTCCTTCTATCCTTCACGTGGCCCTAAAAGATCTCCATAAAATGCCTTTATTACCAAAAAAATATGCTGCAAATAGAGCTAATATAATGGAATTATACCTTGACATGTCTCAGGGGACAGTGTGCTGAAGAGATGCATAAAGTCTGTTTAGTTGACTGTGATGGCTGAAGTTACACACTTAAGAGCTGATCATTAGTGTGCCTTTAGTCTGAGAAATCATATCCTAGTGAGAAATTGTATTTCTCACAGATATGCTCTGACATGTTGCTGTCTCTATTTATTCTATTCATTTCATGTGCTCAAACAATTTGCATTTCTATGGTAAAGCTACTCAAAATGGAGATCTGGTATCTTCTGAAGCAATATGACTCTTAGTGTGAAATAAATAGAAAGGAAATAAAATGGCAAGGTTTCAAGCTTTTGAAACTCTTAAAAGCAGTAGCTAACCAACGAGCTCTGACAACTATGGAAGAAACTGTAAATAAATAAAGAAAATTAAGTAGATAGGTAGATTTAATAAAATGACAGTTTATCTTATATTGAATCTTGCAAATATAGTATTTTTTTAAATTTCTGATCCTTAATATTTAATATAATCCCATTAAAGCTATAAAAAGCCTTAATTGCTAGAGTTATTTATGTCCTTGTAGAAAGAAAGTCATTCATGCAACCATAACAGAGCAAGGAATCACAAACTAAGATCCTGAAGAATTAGTAACTCTGGCATTACATTAACATGAAATTATAGGACAAAAGATTTCTGGTTACCTGGAATTGAGGGACATCTGGCTTATAAGGGTATCCATTAACAACTATTCAATATAAACAAGCAAACAAACAATCTCCCCCAGCAGACAGAAGAAAAATACTACATGAAATACCTAGATGCAGAAACTTTAAGAAATGGGAGATAAGAGAGACGATACGAAATCCCAGAGCTCACAAATCAGCAAACAGACCAGTGGAGCATAACCTTAGAGAGCTTAGAGCCTGATAACACTGAGGAAACAAGATCATCATAGGTCTCACAGGCAAGATAACAAATGTGGAATATTCAGAGGAAACTGAGAGAATAAGGACCTTTCCATGCAAGGATTAGGGGAGGGGGTAAAGGTAGGGAAATGAAAATATCAAAGTGGATAGGAAAATCTGTCCAAAGTGGGTGTGGGATAATGGAAAGGAGAGGATAAAAGAGGCCAGTTTCATTAAAGCAGGATCTTGGCCCATATGTCCATCTCATTGTGGTGCTTTCACCACGGTTTAATACTGAGTGTCCATAAAAGCTGCTCTGCCACTTCCCATCCTCAACTGGTCAGGAGAGAGAAAATCTAACAAGTGGTTCATGAGTTCAGATAAGGACAGGGAGAGGTCACTCACCAGTTACTGTCATGGGCAAAACAAACTCGACTTGGGGAAATTAATTTATTTTATTGCCACTCATATTGAAGTAAGATAATAGGAAATACACTTTCCCCCCACTCCTCCCTCTTTCCCAGGTTCAACTTCATTCCCAGTTTCTCAACCTCCTTTCCCTCACTGGCACAGTGGGACATGGAATAGGTGTTGTGGTCAGTTCATCACATGATGTCTCTGCTACTCCTTCCTCCTCAGAGGAAGGACTCCTCACACTTTGTGGTCCCTCCCACAAGAGACAGTCCTCTATGAAATACTCCAATGAATTGGAGACTCAAATGTGAGTCCTTCCCAGAGGCTGCAGTTCTTCAAAAATAGCTCCATGATTTGTCCTCAGTGGGGTCACAAGTCCTGCCAGCAAATCTGCTTCAGCATGGACTTCCCAGAGGGTCACAGCCTCCTTTGGGCACGTGTGTCTAGGCATTTTTCCTGGAATGCCCACAGAGAGAGGGCTCAAGGGACCCACAGAGATGTCCATGAGCTGTGAAAGTGAAGGCATCTGTGTTTGCAAGCAAACTCCAAGCCTGATCACCTGGAGAGGAGCTGCAGGGTCAGCCCTCAGTGCTGTTCACAGCCATGAGACTGCAGCTGGTGCATTTATGGCTCCGAGTAAAGGCACTGCTCTCTCTGGTGGTCGGTGTGGCTGGTTACACGTGTATTTGTGCACTGGGTGTGTTTCTGCACCTGTACTTAGCCTTGTGCTGGCAGCACACACACTCAGGAGCAGGAGAAAACAGACAAGAGAGAAGTCCTTCAGATTCAACTTCCCTTAACAGTTAGAAAACTGTCATTTAAATACAATATTCAGAGTATTCAATAGTTTATGAAAGATACTATGTGCTCTAACTGTTAGTGTTATACAAAAACTTACATGTGGATTTTTAAATCTAAACTCAGATTGTTTTTAAAATCTAGGCTTGGAAATACTAATTATAGACATAGACCTAAACCAGTCCATAATAAAGTAAGTTAGATTAATTCACATTATATACTCAAAGAAGCAAAATCTAGGAGAGATTGGTGATTAAAAAACACATGAAAAAGAGGTGAATTCCCTAAGGAACGAGGAAGGACAGACATTGTACTTATTTTAAAAAAAAGAGGTAAGAAGTAGGACCTAGGTGCATCAGCTTAGCCTCAATACCAGAAATATTCTGGAACAGCTTGTTAATTAGTTTGGATGCACCCTGCAGACAAGGTGATAGGGAATAGCTGACATGGATTTGTCAAGGAAAAAAAAGAAAAGTCATATCAAATCAATCCAAGCTCTTCTTGTGGCAGGGTAATTGCCTAGT
Organism: Notiomystis cincta; assembly: GCA_013398075.1. NCBI lineage: Eukaryota > Metazoa > Chordata > Aves > Passeriformes > Notiomystidae > Notiomystis > Notiomystis cincta. The sequence goes on along the minus strand of VZRX01015400.1, from coordinate 48,598 downwards.
GGACAAGGGAGAAGCTAAAGATTTGATATATCTTGACATTAGTAAGCATTTTCACACAGTCCCATTTGGCACTGTCATACACAAATTCCAGAGAAACACAGCCCAGCAGTAATTGTCACATGGAGGGTGCAAAAGGGTTTGAAAAGCTGAACTCAGTCACTGCCTGATGGAGAGCATCAGATCTGGAGAATTTTCCAGTAAAATTAACCAATTATAATTAACAACAATGTAAAACCAATTACAAAATGACTCGCAGAAGCCGTCACCGGTATAATTAATAGATTGAATAATTAATTAATTGATAGCACAAGGAATGCTTTCTAGGGAGTTTGTTGAGTCTTTGTCATTAGAGGCATTTAAGAGTGAGTTAGATTATTGTGTGTAGGGGATAGGTTTTCTGAAGTTCCATGGATAGATGTGACTAGACAGATGTTTGATGCTCCCTGTGCCTTGATGATGTCTTCACTACTTTCTTTCTCTTTGGCTCTGTCACAGCTTCTGACATTACTTTGGGGTGTGCATTTGCTTGCTTCTTACCTCCAGCCTTTCTGTGTCTTATAAAATCCTTGACATCTAAAGGATCTAAAACAGAGGCACTGCCTGGCACAGTTTAGAAAGGTTTTGGACTGAAATCACTGCATAAGCACAAAGTTTTCTCAACATGTGACAAATAAGAAGTCATTTGTGCCATGATTTTCTAGAGATAGCTATAAGTTAAAGAGTTATCAGTCTGCCTATTGTGTGTGTGCATGTATAGATATACTAAACAGAAAGATTGTATATAATTTCCTTTAATTATATTTTTGCCTATTAAAAGCCAACTGATTGCATTTTGTACCACATGATCAATGGTGTTAAATCACTTGCATTTCATTGCTGAATATTTATTTTTGAGATTCAGTACTTGAGGCTATAATAGAATTCCCAATTCCAAATCACAAAATTATGTTCTTCCTAAATTACAGTGTAACTTGCAGCAGAAGATGCTTTGTGTCCAAATATAGGGTTTTATGTTTTGTGTGAACTGCAAAAGCATCCTGTTAAAGATAGTTTTGCATAAACTTGCATTTGTTTTACTGTATTTAGTGTGTTTATAGAATAATCTATATTTATGTAACATCCTTCCCACCACACACACATGAACATAGTGAAAGAACTTTAAGTTGTGAAGTCAAATATTTTAATTCTGGAAACCATGGAGTGCTGAAATTCTGTGGGCTGGAGGTTTCTTGGGTTTTTGTGAGTTTGGTTTGGTTATAATTGTTGGAGTTCTTTTTTTTACCTCATTTGCTAAATGAGCATCATTGGGCTGTCTCTGATTATACTGCCTCATAATATTCTTCTGCTCTTGAGTGGGTTCTTGAAGTTGCTCTTAGCTGACAGATAAATAGATTTGACAAACCACATGCAAACTGTAGAAAAAGATTTGTTTCCTTGTAATGAAATGAAAGCAAATGATGTCTATAGGTAATGGCAGCCAAAATGCTCTCAAAAAAAATTCATTTCCTCTCTTTAACAAGTACAAACCTCAGAAAAGAAAACTGCACTGGGAGAGGTCAGAGGAATCTACTAAGAAGCTCTGAGTGATTACAGCACCTATGCAGACACATTCCTCGTATCATATGTACCGAGGTGGCTGCTTCTAAGCAGAATCATCTTGCACCTAACACAGTGATGAGGTTCTCCCTAGAGTTCAGGAAGACTCCCAGAATAACCTGTCAGAATATTTATGTAGAGGCTTTCAAAGACATTCTGCTTCTTCTGGTCTACCCCATGGTTCTGGGTTTTCTTCCACAGACAAAGGCAGAAGAGAGAAGGAATGTGAGGTAAAGGTATCTTTCATCTTAGCCCAGCACTGAGTTGAAAATAAGGTTTTTCCACCCCATTGTGTTGTTAGCTCATAAAACAATTCTCAGCATGGTAGCTCACAATTAATCACTTCTCCAACTTCTCACTAGTCAGTTGATGGATCAGGAAAATATGCTTTCCAAGGAAACAATTTCCAGGCATTTTAAGATACTGTCATTTATCCTGTTTGAACTTCTTGAGGTGCAGAGTCATGTTCATTTAAGTGAAACCAGTCCTCAGAGTGTTCAAACAACCTTAAAATTAAAGTATTTAAGTAACATAAGTCTGTGATTACATGAAGTTTTTACAGGCAGAGGCATAAGCAACACTTACATCTTTGGATCATCAGTCACCTTAGCAAAATTATTCCATTTATGAATCTAACATGAGAGCACAGCATATGGAATCCAGGTTAGTAGAACAACCAGTAGAAAATCAATATTACATGACAGATATGTGCTCTTCAAATAGTTTCAGTCTTCCCACTCACCTAGAAACCTTACTCTCTTGTCTTTGAATCTAATGTCTTGCCTTCCTATTTAAGAGGATTCCTATTTGAGCCCAAACAGGGGGGTCAAATGAAGCACGACCTTTAGTTGGCTTCTTTATCCATCTGTGCCTTGGTTCATATTCTTTGTGGAAGATTGTCTCTGCATGGGTTAGCCACTGTTAACACCTGAGCTTCTGGCGTGTGATGCGGCCTGTGGTTCAAATCCTATCTGATTTCCTAAACCAAAGCAAACATTGATGCAGAAGTTTCTGTCTCACACACAAATTTTGAGGCCTGAAAACCTACATAAGAGTGAAAATTTGAGACCTATTCCCATCTGTGTTTTACCAGTGTGGGTAACCAGAGAACTGATCCATATAACAAAAATAACCTTTAGCCTAGCATTTTCAGTTCCAGCTGATGTACATGGATATACATTCTCTGTTATGACCTGCCCCTGAAATGGGGTAACTCAGGTTCTTGTTAATAGGTCCCTTGAGGCAAATTAGAGTGAAATGACACTGAATGAATGATTTTATAGCTGTAGCTATATCATCTATATACGTATGGCAGGTTTATTTTAGAACAATTTGTTGCAGAACAATTCAGTTGCAACTGAAAGGAACTATATAGTAATTTTGATTATTATCTATAGAAATAATATAAAAGTATAAAATATTGAGAATATAAGGAATAGGAAGAAAGAAAAAGAAAGGATAGGACCACATAATGGAAAGCTATCCCCATCCGTGGATGCAGTGACGAGGCTTGATTGTTGCAATTCCAATGTCTGCTGGTTGAGGTGATGCCACTGGGGATGGAGGAAGACCACACAATACAAAGTTGGATGTGTTACATGTGCTCAGGTTCAGGTGGGAATGCTCAGATACCTCCCATGGCAGTGGAGTTTTACAGTGTCTGATGTAACACTGTGGATCTTCCACAGTCCTCTGGTCAAAGGCCCCAGCAGTGAGTCTGGGGACACTTGAGGGGCCTTTGGTGGTTGATGAGTCCTTCTAAGACATGACAGCTGCCTCTCAGGCTGGTGCAGTGGAACCAGATATGCTCCATCAGAAGGGATACACACCTTACCTCACTTTACAGGATGTACTTGTTATCATCCTTTTCCCTTGCCTGTATCAAAATCCAGCTTGTTGATAAAAAAATTTTCTCAGTCAGTTTATCATGGTCATCTTCCAGAGGTGGGAGAGCACACCTGGGCTGTTCTTATGCAGATCAGAGGCTTTGTCACCACACAAGTAAACATTGTCCTCATCCCTTTCAGTCACAGGAGGTGCAAATCTGGCCTCAGCAAAACATCCTGCTGTTTTTGCAAATGGCTGATTATTTCAGTCATTAACATTTAACATCTTGTTCTCTCACATTCCCAGACAAAAAGAGAAGAACCAAATTGTTCAAAAATCTCTGTCTAATTGAAGACTCAGTTTTGCTGGTATACCTGAAGTTCAGTTGCATGGGTAGTTACATCAAGCTTGGTGAGGACACAATGAAGAGGTCAATGGAAAATTCTTGTCTCTGACAGCCATCATCAGAAACTTCAGGATCAGCTACACATGAAACAGAATCCAGGCATACTGCTGTTGTTAATGTTCTTTACACAATTACTTCCACTCAATTTTTTGCCTGTGTTTAAGCCCTGATTCGTCTCACCTATGTTCATGTACCTAACGGGGGTTCTTAAGTTGGAATTGTAAGCATACTTAACAGCTAAGGAGAGAGAAAGGCACCTCCACAGAGGTGGAGATAATGATTCAGAATTAAGATGGTCTCAACCCACCACAGAGGCTTGTCTTTTTCCTCTGACAACAGCCAGTGCCTACAGCAATCAGGCTCCCAAATTAGGTCCTCGGTTAATTGGGTCAATCAGGATTCATCTGGGACCTTTTCTCAAATTAGATTTAGCATTTCTACTCTCTTTTTTTTTTTTTTTTTGCTTCTTTTTTACACTACCTGAACAGAAAATTCTTACACTTGATTAGTTCTTGCTCTGTGCTACAATCTAATATAATAACACAATGTAAGCAAGTAGGTAGGTGATATTATGCTGTGATCCTGGCAGACTTTCTAAGCCAATTAGGGTCAATGTAGATCAGTTTTATGCCTGCAGGGAGTAGGGGGAGCCAAATACTGAACAATTCAGAGAAGCAGCAGAGAGTATGGTAGCAGGAACAATAGGATTGCCTTGGGTCTTTGTATTAATTTAAAAAATACAGGGAAAGAAAAACACATGCATGAGTCTAAGACTTCCCTGGACTATGAGGAAATGCTGATTTTAACTTGCAGTATCCCTAGTGGCAATAGCTACCCAGAGGATGTCATCTTATCTTCTGGACAGCTGTATGCCTGCAAATGCTGACTTGTACTTGCTGTACAGGCAGGGACTGTGGGGATTAGGCCAGAAGCCACACATGTGGTTGTTAAATTCCTAAGCTGAACCTTCCAACAAATGTTGCACACATATCTTCAACACAGCAGGAACAATTATACATGAATATTATGCTTCTTTTTCAGAAGGAATGTTGACACTAATTTATCTAAAAAAGAAATGAGCACAGGGAGTCTGCTGGCTACAGTGCAGGTGAAATCCATAAACAAATGAGATTCTATCACTACAGGAGGAAAAAGTCAGACAGTAATGATGTGACAGTGAGCACCAATAGCAAGATATCTGGGAAGAAAAAGAGCAAGGGTTAAATCACGGATGTGGCAGTTCAACATTCTTTTTTATACACTACATATCAGGTGTCATGTTCAAATACCAGAGAGATTAAAAAACTGTACAAGGATGCATGCAGGAGGCACCCAAATGCTCTCTCTTTATCTATATTTTTAAAGGGTGAACTGAAATGATGTTATGTAGAAGAAAAAAATTAGTTTATTGGACTAAAATATAAATCTGTATCAAATTGCCTCCTTAGTCTATTTTCCTAATCTGTAAAATGGGAATGATAATCTCACCTTGTCACTCACTATCTACAAAGTGAAATTCCAGTTCAGAGATTTTAAGTCCAGAGGATCAAACAGTTCAGCATATCTGATATTTTTGTATGCAAAAAATTTCATTATTATTCTTGAACTTAGCCTAATAACTGGCATTTGAATAAACAGTAGCCTATTACAAAAAAAGGTCTGAGCTTTCTTGAAAGACTACAAGACATGGAGTCTGTCTTCTCTGATAGCTTTGATTAAAAATAAATGTCTTGTTTCCAGCTTGAATCGATGAAGTTTCAGTCACAGTTTCTGGAGATGTGTTTCTTTCCTAGTCTGTAAATCTCACAGGGGTAGCACAGTGGGCCTTGAACTCAATACCATGAGATAGCCATGTAATAAGAGCAAGAACAGTTCTTCATTTTACTCAGCTGCAGTAATATTTGATGTGGCGAAGTGTGGGGGAAGGGTTTGATCGAAAGGCATTTGGGTTGCCAGCAGTTCTCCTCAGCCTACATTAAATGTATTAATGTTTCCACTTTCAGTTGGTAAAGGGGAAAACAATGATGTGTCACATTACAGAGCAATTTGAGCCTGTTCATTGTAAGTGTACAGGAGATATTTTCTCAGCAGCTCTAGCACGAGAACACAGTGCAATCTAAGAGCAACAAATCACTGCAATAACCCAATGGTCAAAAAATTAATTAATATAAAGAATAAAAAAGCCCAACAATTTAAATTTATTTTTATCCTTTCAGACATAAAAATGACATTTAAAGGCAGAGTCATTACACTGCGCTTTTCACTTGGTAAACAAACAAATCTCTGCTTATAGTTTTCGACACTTCCTTTTCTATAGTTGAACCTGTTTATGTTCTTCCTACTTGATGTTTTGTTCAGAATGAAATGATAGGATAGACTATGGATATGTTGACAGAGGTAGATTAATGTCCATGTTTGGCACAATACCTATATACCATGCAAAGACTCATGCTTTAAAAACAAAACCAAAAAACTCAAAACCAATCCAAACCAAACCAAACCCAACCAAAAACCCCTCAGACTAACATGCTGCAGCTTTTTAAGGCATGCTCTTCTGTCAGTTCTGCTAGTCCACTTTGTAAAAAAGGAAGAGATCTGGACTTGGGCATTATTGACTTGAAAATAAATATGAATGTATAAGTGGGAAAACCTGAAATTATTTGACCTCCAGTTTGATCTCTCTGGTCCAATATTGCTGGATGGTAGCTGCTGAAAGTAAAGGAGAGGAACATTTTTACTTCCTCAGACAGAAGAAAAGAGGTAAGTGATGCACCTGTAAGGCTAGGTAGGGCACATCTTCCCTTGTTATAGAATATATAGTTTACCAGGATCAGTATTGGGCCAGTCCTATTTCATATCTTTATCTATGATTTGCACAAGGGGATTGAGTGTCCCCTCAGACAGTTTGCAGACAACACCAAACTGGGCAGGAGAGTTGATCTGCTGAAGGGCAGGAAGGTTCTGTGGAGAGCTCTGAACAGGCTGGATCAATGGACTGAGGGCACCTGTGTGATGTTCAACAAAGTAAAGTGTTGGGTTCACCTCTTCAGTCACCATAACCCTGTGCAGTGCTATGGGCTGGAGAAAGAGAGGCTGGAAAGCTGCCCAGTGGAAAAGAACCTGGAGCTGCTGGTTGATGGGGACTGAATATGAGCCAGAATGGAAGGCCAATGGCATTCTGTCTTGTACAAGCAATGGTGTGGCCAGCAGGACCAGGGCAGTGACTGTCCCCCTGTACCTCAGAATGAAGTGAGGGCACACTTTGTCTCTTGTGTTCAGTTCTGGGCCTCTCACTACAAGAGAGACATTGAGGGGCTGGAGGGTGTGTCAGGACTTAAAGAATGCAATTCAAATGTCTTGAAACGCTGCCAAAGAGGGAACTTCCTGTAAAACAAGCCACCGTAACAGGCCCAGATGGAAACAAGGAAGGTGCTAATTTCAGACCTAAACAAGGTGAAAGGCTTGGAATTAGCACACTGGACATAACACCACTGTGCAGAGAGTGGGAAAAGCACAGATGGTAACAACGGGAAGATACCAGACTTGGTGAGGCAGATCTGGGTAACCTATTTGGAAAAAAATTCCCACCATGGCAGACTGTAAGCAAGGAAGAAAATCTTTGTACACATGTCATCTCAAATTGTGGGAACAGCATATGTGCCTCTGAATACCCAGGACTTATATTGTATAAAAGTGGTACCTTCAGAAGAACACTCTGGGGACCCCCATGACTGAGCAAACCAGAAGAAGCAGGGCCAGATGGATGCTGCAGGAATCCATGTGATGGTGACTATAATCTGTCTCTCTTTCTCTTTCTACCATTTTCTTTCTTCCTGTCATCTCTTCCTAGTTCTCTCTCTCTCTCTCCCTCACATTTACTTAAATAAAATCCCTGTTATTGACTTTGGCATATGTTCTCCTTTGCACCTAATTCAGACAGAGGCATCTTTTAATAATCAGACCCGAACATTATTTCTGAAGTGGGATCATAACGGCCTGTCCAGAGAACAATGAAGCTGGGGGAGGGTCTGGAGCACATGTCTTATGAGGAGCAGCTGAGGGAGCTGAGGATGTTTATTCTGGAGAAAAGGAGGCTCAGGGAGAACATTATTTCTCTCTACAACTACTTGAAAGGAGGTTGCAGTCAGGTATGGGTCAGCCTCTTCTCCCATGTACCAAGCAACAGGACAAGAGGAAAGGGTCTCAAGTTGTGCCAGGGGAACTTTAGACTGTATAATAGAAAAAATTTCTTCCCTAAAAGGGTTGTCAAACATTGGAACAGGCTGCCCAGGGAATAGGTGGAGTCCCTCTCCCTGGAAGGCAGTGATTTAAAAGATTTTTAAGTGTGGTGCTTAGAGATGTGGTTCAGTAGTGGTCTTGGCAGTGTTAGGATAATGTCTTGGTTCAATGATTTCAGAGATTTTTCCAACCTAAATGATTTTATGATTGTATATTTCATGTTTTGAAGTAGTGACAGATTTGTTAACAGAATTAGAAATGGCCCCAAAATGCCCTTTAAAGTCTTTCTTTTTAGATTGTCACAAAATAAAAATATCAGTGATTATCACCCTAGTCACACGCAGTTAAATTAGGAATGCTTATCTCCTGCCTCTGACATGTTATGCCACAAGTTACAGTATGATAACCTTATACCTGAAAGTTACTATATATGACAGCACATCACACTATCCTGCTTTATATAATTCTGTCTCAGGAACAAGTGCATCCCTGAGGAGGACTGAGTCGTGTCACACAATTGCAGAACACAAGAGCTCTCAGAGCCAAGATTTCCCAAAAATTCCAAGAAGTATCTGAGAATTAGAACATAGTGAGTCATTTTAGCTGTGGAATGATTTTAACTACACTTGTTTTTGGAAACATTTATATTGAGTATTTTTGCCATCATAATCAAAAGATTATTGTACATTTTCTATTTCCACTTTCAGATGTTTTTATGATTTCTGTGTATTTTCTTTTCTTTTTCAATACAAAACTTTAAACAAAGACTAAAATTATCATCAGAAATATAAGGATATTTTTTGAAAATTTGAGTTATTTTTTTTCAGAAAATCTTGGAGAGGTTTTTTACAAGGAGCTACTTTTTAATGCAAATTAAAAAAAAAAAAAAACACAAAAAACAACAAACAAACAAACCTGAAAGTCTTTTGGAAAAGCAAAAGAATGTCTAAAAATTAAAATATTAGTTTGAAATGCAACACTTAAAGATTTGCTCAATTTAACGTAAGATTCTTAATAATCCACATATTTTCTTATTTACTAATGAAAGACTGCTTGTCATTCTTGCAAATGCAGTGATAAAGCAGTCTAAGAGTGTGGCTACTCCACTTTCACAGCCATTTGTGGTGGTAGAATTGTATTCCAGAGAGGTACAGAGGTGCAAGACTGCAAATGGTTTAGATCTAGTAATTCATTCACACTACACTTTGCAGTAAAGAGTTTCCATCTATTTCATAAATTATGGGTCTATTTCTCATAAGGTCAAAATCATCCCCTTTGAACTTATCAACAACCTCTTCTCTTTCTTGAGATTAAATTGCCAAGGATTTATTTTGTGAGGTGCTGGAGTGAAGTACTCCAACACTCTCTGTATTCTCTCTGTTAGTTTTCTATCGTTAGTGAACCCAGGATGATCTCACTTTATAAAAGTGAAGTTATATTTTATGAAGCCCATTATTTAGAACCATAGTTAGGGTTTTTAGATCTGTGTTTAATAGTGAAACAGATCTTCAGGATTAACATACCATTAAAACTTTTCAGGTGTAGGCAATAATGTGATAATAACATCCCACAGAAATAAGAGGCTTATCCCCATTTGACAGTCCATTAAATGTATCTGCATCATTATCAGTAGTATTAAAATTGTGATTTCAATTAGAGTTGTTATTCACTGTACTAGGACCTGTAGAGATACACATTAAAACCACTGTACTACAGTTAGAAAATAAATCATTCTAATATCTATTTGGTAATCAGTATTAGTAAGTTAATATCCATCAGTTTAGTAGTTAAACAGTGAGTTGCACATATCATAAACCTGATGCATTCACACAGAAAGCTGTGCTAGATTTTCATAGTATTAATACCCCAAGCTGAAACATTATCATTATTTCTGAAGCTGACTCTTGTCTGCTTCCTCCAGCCCAATTTTCTTTCCTTTATAGACACTTTAAAGTTGCTTCATGTTAAAATGCTTGATTTTCAAAATTGAATCAGAGTGAACCTTTTAAAGAGGAATGTGATCAGCTGTCAAATGCAAGACTCTCCAAAGACACTTGACCATCCACATGGGAAAGGTAAAACTGTCCAACTCCCTCTTCTATGGCATAACTCATTGCTCTGAAAACTCAGGTTTGGAGTAAAAGAGGATCTAATATTGCTCAAAGTTTCAGTAAGAATGCAGATTAAGTTATAAAGTACCAGAGGCTAGTGGCCAAACCAGAATGTTGTTGAGCTGAATGGAACTTGCCAGGGGGACAGGTACATACAAAATATTGTTTATTTGGGTTTTTACATGCTTAGAATCTTTGGAGAGTTAGTGAGTTATCTTTGCATCATTTCAAAGTAAGTCTCTTCTGTCACAGATACTGAATCAAGGACCAAAATTGAGATAGGTGTACACAATTAAAAAAGATTGGAATGCTGCTTTTCTTTTAGCTGTATCAAAATAAGACTGTTTGGGCCTTGAGACACTACACCCAGATAAGTCCAGGAAGTTCATTCTGTCATTAAAAGATGCACTTGAGAAGTATGAAATTAAGAACTGTGATGCCAGTAATCGTGTAGTGGTCATGTAAGGACATAAGGTTTGGGCGAACACTTGTAAATTATAAACTCCATTCCTTTGTTGCCATACGTAATCCATCTAATGTTTTACATGATCACAAACACAAAAGATCTTTCCCTCTCACTCTATATTCTACTCTAAGAAAGAAGAATTAGTCTTGAACTTCTCAGGAATGGACTCTTCAACAGACAAAAATATCCAGGGGAGGGAGAAATATTTCTCCTATAACCTCCTTTTCTATAAATCCTCATACAAGTGACATGAAGAAAGAGACATATTAGAAATTATAAGGAAGAATATTCACAAAATAATTGTTCTCAGCATCACTGGATTGCAGAAAGGGCATTTTCATCCAATATACATTAGAGTCAAAGGGTTGCCTAAATTGGGATTGAAAGAAGACTCATAGATCGAATTAGTGACTTCACAAGTAATTGTCTCTCCTTAAAAACTGACTCCTGTGCATAATATTGCTCTCATTTTCCCCACTGACAATTCCAGTTCTCCATTTTGTATGATAATAAAAATGCTTATGGCTCTCTTGGAACCGTTTCAACTCTGTTCTACCTGTGAGATTACTGAGACAGACCTTCTTTACAATTTTTCTTGTCTCAGGAAATCTTATGCAGCTAGTGATGTCACTCCCATGGAAAAGAAGAGATTGAATTTACTTTACTGACTTCTGAAGCATGTGGAGAAAAGAATCACTAAAATTAAAAAAAAACCATAAAAACACATTTTGGGGGATTAATAAAAAATGCAAGAAGGAATGTGCAGCTGCTCTGGAAGTGGGTGATTTTTGCAGTAATTTCCTATGTTCTCTCTTACATATAAAATTGAGATAAAAATCTGAAATTCACTTAGATATATAGTAAAGATGATGTACTAAACTCTCATTTTGCTTCTATTTATATTACTCCCTATTCATGGCCCTTTCAATGTTTAATCTCCTTTACATTATTAGACTTTCAACCATCTATGATTCTGCCCTTAATTTATTTTCTATTTATTCTTCAATTTATTTCTTTCCATGAGTACTTCTAAGATATTTTGTGAATTAGAATAAGAAAGGAAACCTAACTCACACAGATTTATATAAATGCCTGATGGCATGGATTTGGAAATTGGACAAGCAATAGTTCTATACTTTAAGTACAGTTGCATTTACTGTACTTCTTACTTTGTAAAGGAATTATAGAATGGTTTGGGCTGAAAGAAACCTTAAAGATCATGGGAGCATCATACAGCTGATACAACCTGGCTGAGAAGATTCTTAAAAACCCAAGATGACAATTTTATGTGTCACTGAGATATAGTTCTCACCCTCTGCTCAGCCTTGGTGAGAAACCCTTGAAGTGCTCTGTCCAGATCTGGGCTCCTCACTACAGAAGATATGTGGACATAGCAGAGAGAGTCCACTCCAGGGACATGAAGATGTTTAAGAGCTTGGAGCATCTGTCATATGTGGAGAGGCCAAGAGAGCTGGGACTATTCAGTTGCAGAAGAGAAAGCTCAGGGGGATCTTATAAACATTTTTAAATTCTTTATGAGAGAAGGAAAAGAGATGGAGCCAGACTCTTCTCTGTGGTGCCCAATAACGAAACAAGACGTAGTGGGCAAACTGAAAAATAGGGAATTCCATTTAAATATAAGGAAAACATTTTTTAGTTTTATAATAGGTTTCACAGAGAAGTTGTAGAGTCTCCAAACATGGAGAAATTTAAAACTTGATCAGATACAACCCTGAGTAAACTTCTATGGGTGACTCTGCTTGAGCAAGGTGGTTAGACTGTTTGATGTCCAGTGGTGCCTGCCAAGCTCAGCAATTCTAAAATTGCAAACTGATAAGTAGCAAACTGATTAAGGCTGACACATTGCCATCAAATCAGTTCCTGTTTACTTCTTTTTGTCAAAAGTTGAAAGTTTCCTCTGGAAAACACAATAATCTTTAATGTTGACCCCCGCCAAAAAACATCTGTAGTTAAGGCACTATTCCTTGATGCAAAAGTTACTTGTTTAGCTTTCCTTCAGAATGTGATTAATTTAAAATACCTAAGACATATTTAGGTCTTGGTTGCTTGATAAATTTGTTCTTTGAAACTAGTTCTGAATTGTAACTATAACTATACATTACAAACTGTAACAGAGAAAACTTCCTTTAAAGTGACAGATATGGAGTCAGAACCATAGAATCATTAAGGACTCTCAAGATTAAGTCCAACATTACCCCAGCACTGCCATGTTCTCTAAGCCATGTCCCCAAGTGCCAACATCCTCACATTTTTTCAATACTTATGTGTGGACACACTCAGATGATGTATGCAGTGGTCAGAGATTTACCCAGTTAGAGAAAACCTGCAGGACAGCTTCACATCATATGTCATTTTTGTTTATATGCTTCAAATATAATGGTTGCCTTTTATAAAACTGTTTCTTTTTTTTATTTCCAGTTACCCAAGCATAACCATGCATGTAGACATGTGTCCACTTACGAGAGGCCAGTTTGTAAAGATCTGCTTTTACTTCAGTTTGATCAAAAATATTTTAATAAAACTTGCCTTTCAATTAAAAGGCTAAATTCTCTTTGAGATGACAAGCTTCAAAAGTGTTGCCCATGGAGACAGAGCTGTTTGCCTTTAAACTGTAACATTACAAAGACTGTAGAAGGCTTTGGATTCTTGCTGGGCTTTAAATCTTGGAGTATATCATAATTTATTTAACACTACTAGAAAAGAGCAGGGGTTGTAAAAAGTGATATTAATTGTTCCTCCTTTCTTTTAGGTTCTTTATTTCAACCAGAACTATGTTTGACAATGAAAAAAAAAATCAATAAAAGCTCTTCTATAAATAAGCACACTACAATAAACAGCAAGTCTGTTGAGAAGGTATAAACACTACCAACTCAGAGTATAGAGTAACTGCTAATGTTAACATATAGGGATATGGATTTGTATGCTGTATGAGTTGAAGAAACATTAACCTGAACTGGAAAACACATTCCTTGTTCCATAAACATAAATGTATAATAAATAGGTTTATAATAAATACATATGAACATGCATTATATATAAATATATAACATATATAATATATATTAAATAATTTTATATAACATAAAAAAGAAATATGTTTATAATAAATATAAACATATATTTCCTAGTATAAATATAATAGAAAAGTGATTCCTATAAAGGTAATATAAAATTAGCTTATTATTACCAAAATGGCCAGTAAAAACTGTTAATCTGAATGCAACTGATTAGACATTTGAGTTTAGTATAAACATCTATGTATGAGAGTGATTCACTTTACCTGACTATTATACTCATAAACTTCTAAAACATAGATTTCTATAAGCTACAGTATTTTCAGTGTAACTCCTAAAGTGGTCCATCACTATGCTCTTCTGCAATAAGGAAGTCAGATATGAAAGTTTTGAGCAGATAACTTCATAAGATTTTCTGCTTAACTCCCCTTTAAGAGTGAGCTCAAAAACATAGATTTCTGATGATTGTTTAACAGAGGGCAACTACTAAAAGATTATTTTTAAAAAAATGTGTTAAGTGCTTTTCCCTTTCTTAGTTATCTTTTACTTTCAAATTCCAAGCTTGATCTCCTTTTGCTGTATGACAACTCATCTCATCCAGTATATTTTAAGCAAACCTTTCATCTTGCTCTCTCTCCCATAATTAAGCTATCCTTGTGTCTGTGTAATTTTAAGAAATAATAGCAGTGGGTTTTCTTTGTTGTTGATGTTGGTTTTGTTTGGTTTGTTGGTTTTGCTTTTCTTTTTTTCTCTCCTGCAGAACCTTATTTTGCCTTGTTTTCTTGAAAACAGCATGTTTTCTCAGTGTGATCCATCATACGCTGATATTTTATCTGTTTCCTCAGCCGTTTCCCCTGGATTATTGGTCTGGATTCTACAAGCCCTTTTCTTTTATTCTTGTCATGGCTGATGGACATGTGAAAATCACTCTGCAATCCATTCAATCCATCTGTACTATAGAAGTCTCTCCTTGATATTTCATATGTGTGTGGGTGGCAATTTAATAAAAGCTGCAGATTTGGAAGCAATTAAGAAAGAAAAGGTCTTTGTAGCACATCAGTTCAACTCAAGGGTAACTGATAAATTTTCAATAAATATCATAAATTTAGTAATAAAATTCCAGCTCACTTCTAATTGAATTTCACACTATTGCACATTCACACTGTTGAAAATTTGGAAATCTCTAACTAAATGGATGGTGATATTGCAGCAAAACTGATGATGGCAGAAGAAATGGAGCAGTCCTTGAGATCAAGGTCTGTGTGGTAGAAAAGGTGTTTAACCACCTCAGTTTTTGGCCTAGCAGATACCACTTTGCATGAGATGCTGTTTAGAGGCTAAAATGCCTTGTTCATCAAGATCAAATAGTAGAAATTACATTGATAACTAACTTTTAAATACTCTGCAGTAGTGCAAGTGCCAGACATTAAGTTCAGGTGAGGGTAATTTTCTCAGTGAATTTAATAAGTGTAACCTCCAGTTCAGGGGAGAATACTAGTGGTAGATCAGTGGAGTTAGTGGTTTTCCACTTTTTGGTAGTAATCACATTCCTTGTTTCCCCATCTAAATTTTCATTTCTACAAAGGCATACTTTTTGGAACCTTTCTTTGGTCTGTGTTGCCATTTGGCTGGTCTTTGTATTTAATAATTAAGGCATAAATAAATTATATGCTATTTTCATCTAATTCCTCTACATTTTTGTATTTTTGTATTACTTTATTTTGTGCTCTAGGAAAAAAATGTATTGGCAGACCTCTAACTTGAGAAGTTAAAATACATAAATATGCAACTAAGAGGAATATCTATGGGGTTTTTTGCATTTTTACTGGTAAAACCAACTCTTTTTTTCATGCAGTCTTCAGAGACTTAATAAAAACTAGAAAGATGTCATGTTAAGCATCAGCAATGAGCTGCAAACCATTCATTAATGGCATTGTCGTTTCACCCTGAAAAGGGTGTTGGATTGGGTAAGCTAAAGCAACACTGAAATTCACAACTCTTAAAGCAGCATTTATATAGCAGTATAAAAGACAGCATACTGACAAGCCATTGAAAAATAAAATATAGACCCTATAGCTTCAAGAAGCATTTCACTTGTCTTCTGGAGGGGTGCCACTAATTTCTGTTAATAACAAAATCGAACTGAGCCTTTCATTCCTGGCTACAGGACAGCTGTCCCTTTTTTAAAGATGGGGAAGAGACGACACAGAGAGTAAAGAGGACAGCAATTTTTCATCCAGGAGGTTGAGAAGTTTAAGAAAGCTCAGCATTTGTAGTGCTCAGCTCAGACTGCAAACTACTAGAAATAGATTACACTGAGCATGTTCAGCCATTCGAGTATTTTGAACACCAAGCAGCTGGGCAAGAGCTGTCTTCTTTAGCCATGATGTTGAATACATAATTAACCCAGAAGCATGCACACTTCAGCAAAGTTAATTATCCTTCAGTGACTAAAGTAGCATGACCATTGCTTGTTTATCAAGTTACATATGAGGTACCCAAGCTAGCTACAACCTGAAAAACATAGAGTTTTGTATTCTTTTGATTCCTGTTTTTGTTATCAGACAGTAAAACCTGTATGTAGCAGGTGCTGTTGTTTTCTCCTTTATTTTTTCTTTTTTTTTTTTAGGTGGAAGTGACTCAATCTTGTCCATATAAATTACCTTGCAAATATTCATATCAAACTTCTGTGCCAAAGTGGAATCCAAATTTCAGAGCCAAGCAAGTTTCCTTAAGCATCATTTCTCTCACAGAATGATTAATTCACCACGGTGTGTGTAATATATGCAGAGGGTAAACTATTTCTCTTCTCCTACAGCATCTTTTCATTGCTGGCAGCATGTTCTTACATCTTGACCCGTCATACATTTACATGCTATTTTCTTCACATCTGCTACTTCTGTATTCATAGCTTTAGTCCCAGCAGCTCTTTTCTAGTGTTCCTGTGATTGCCAAAGTGCACAAGTAAATCCTGCTGTAAAACCCCATGTTCCAGTAGGTTCTGGCTGCTCTCTGTGGAAGAATGGTAGCTATTCACAAACTGAAGGGTCAGCTTTTCTTCTGTGTGAAGTCAAAAGCTGCAATCTTTAAAGGCTGGAAGAAACAAAGCACCTTTATTACTCTAGACAGAATGATTTGCGAAACCTGCCAGCCTAGTGATCTTCTGCTGCCTTGTGTGCTCTGCATCCTCTTGGCATTGCATTTAAACAAATGAATACAACCATTAATGGATCATCTGCTTCAGTCAGGTGAGGCTACAAGTGTATTACTAAGAAAAATAGGTGAAACAAAGCATAGGGGAAGCTAATAAAAAAATTCCAGTCCATGTCTTTTATTGACTGTTACATTGACTTTACCTCCTTCTGGCTCTGGGAAGATTCTGTAGTCTTTCAGATACTTTTCTGTGCAAAAAAAAAAATAGAAGACCTAAGTCTTGGAAAAATACAGAAGCAGTACCTGGAGTGATATCCTGAAGCTGTTTTGTTTCCACTGCTAGGGCATTTGGCAGGTCCTTGGCATTGCAGCAGGATATTCTGTAAAAGGCAGCAATCTGGCTGGAGAAATGTTGGCGAGGGCAGTAATTTTCGGTACCATTAGGGAGCCTGACGCTCTGGAGTTCAGCCCATCAAATCACAGCTGGAAAATTGCCTGTTAGACCTTCCAAGTGTTGCTGACCTGTGCCTGCACTGACCTTATTGGTATTCAAGCCCTAATGCCAGGATATAGGGAGGCAAATTGGCCTCCTTAATGTCCCACAAAACAAAGAGCACTTAGCAGAGTCTCAGATTCAATATTCAGCTCCTGCCAGTGCAGGAGGCTTGTCAGGCCCAAGCTGTGGTTCATTTTTGTGTTTATGGCAGTGGTCAGAGCTACTGAGTGGTCAGATACATTGTGAACAGCATTGCTGCTAAGGGAGCAGGAAGAGGTCTGTGGACCTTTGCAAAAGAAGGCCCTCTGGTCATTGCAATATCAAGGGATACTGCATGCAAAGATATATATCAAACAGATTTATATGATGAAACCTTCAGAGTTTCTGAAGCAGAATAATTAATATGGAATCATATGAGATCCCAAATTTGCAATGACAAGCAGTGCTCCAGAACTTCTGCATGACCTGATATTTCCATTGATTTCCTTGACCCTCGTGCCTCCAATGTGAGTGGGATGCCAGCACTTCCGCATGAAGAAGCTACACTCATTCTGTGGAAGCTACACTCATTCTGTGGAAATTGGCCACCTCTCATTGTCACAAACACATGATAATAATTCTAACATTGGAAAATCAACTCTGCCTGGCAGTGCTGGAGGATTGTCACTGTCTGCTGAGAATTTTTTACCTGTCATTGTGGGTGTATGTGAGGAATAGTACTTTTGACAGGGAGAAGAGAGAGGGACAGTGACTCCCTTTGGGCTGGGGTCTCCCTCGGAGGGTCAGGGTCTCCCCGTAATGGCAGGGTCTGGCAACCAGGATTTGCTCCATTGCCCCATCCAAGAGCAGGGCAGGCAAGAGGATGCCAGAGGCAGCCACAGCCCTGGGGATCTCCCTGGGGATCATGACAGGCTCATTGGGGACCATGGCTGGCCAAGCAGGACAGGGCTGGGAGGAGTTGGGAACCAACATTCCACACTGTGACTGTGGCAGGGATGGAGCTGAAGTGGACAGGGTGGTGAGAGGGCAGGGTGGGACAGCCAGGGTCCTTGGTGGTCTCAGAATCCTGGCAGTTTTGTTATGCAGAGAGTGAGATTTCCAAGCTGGGCTAGAGCCATCATCTGTCTGCACCATCCTGCCTCTGAAGAAATATTTTATTTATCAATCTTCCTTCGTTGGAAGGGGCAGTAGACCCTTTTATGATAATGTGAAAAATACTGGCAATACACATCACATCATCACAATGCTCTGAGAGTTAGCGTGCACATGTTCTGCTTGGTCCTTTTTTCTTTTCAATATTGTACTGTATTGCTTTTCCTCTTTATATGAAAGAATTCTTCCTCTCTTTGTCTAATATAGTATATAAATGTATAAAGGGCCCCAGTGAGAACTGTTTTCTCCTCTCTCCAGCTGCAGAGTGATGGTGGAGTGCTTATTTAGACAGCTGAAGTTGGAGTTGCATCCAAAATAACTTTCATTATAATAAGACAGGACAAAATACTTGAATGAAACAGTCTAATAAAGAAATTGCTAGGTTTTTATATCCAGTATATATCGTTCAAAGCACCTCGCTTTTCAAGAGCTTTCCCAAGCCCACAACAGGACAGGACTCAGCTTGAACTCCTGATGACTCTCTGGAGCCTGTGCATCTGGGCACCTTAAAGCCATTTGGCTTTAGTTTACATTCACAAGCAGGATTCTGGATATAAAATAATACATTGTGGGCAAAAACTGAATTAAAAACCATGTCCTATGTAATAAAAACTGTATTTTTTGTCAGCTCTATATGTAAATGGAATATGTGCATGTTCTTCAGTGCTCTATAAAGTTGAAGTATTTGATCCACCAGAGTTTCTTACACATTCATGGACTTCTTTACCAATTTGTATGGATGGAAAGTATTCTGTGAAATCGCATGAATCCATGGTCAGGGGGGGCCTGGAAAGCAGGAAGTGCTTGAATACATCACCCATATTGTAGTTTCAATGAGTGATGGATTACTAGTGCACACACGGTTTATTGGATTGTGAAATACCAAGGAACATCTTTCAGTGTTAGCTTATAGAGTGCTAAAGCAGCTTTCCACGTGCTTTTTAATATACCTGGGGTGAAGGGACTGCTAATCCATATGGAGTATATTGTGCTTGATTAGTTTTATGGAGTGTGTTGTGTAAGGGTTGATTTATTTGCTGAATAAAATATCAACTTGTGTGTAACACTCTGTGCTTTCTTCTTTGGGGACATGCAGTGCCATTTAATTGGCTTGTGTAGATAGCTTGCTGGTTTTTGATACCTTAATAAAAGCTTCTGGTATACCTGTCTCTTCACATTTCCTTGCAATTAAGTGGATGGCAATATGGTCAACAACAAGTGCTTAACAAGCACAGATATTTATTAAACTTCCATTTATGAACCAAGGAAAAAATTGGGAACAATGAAGTCAGAATAATCAATGCTAAAAAGAAGTAAATAAGCCTTTAAACTAAATTTTGAAGTTTAACTTGCAGAAGTGAAGTAAGTAAAAAAAGGAAAAAGGAAGCAACTTAGTTGTGAAATTCTTGGCCATCACCATTTTTGTTTTCCCTTTTCACCCCTCTGAAGCACTTTCTGTCATGCATGCTGCACTCTGACTTGTCCTTCAAAGTGTGTTTGGTTAATTCTATGGAAGTTATGTAGTTATAATTTGTACAAATAAAACATTTCTCTTTTTTGTGCCTTCAGGATCTCATGGCCCTAACTCTGATACAGAACCATAAGTAGAAATTAGTCCAATTAGTCAGGAAATGACCCCACTGGAGCATACCAGATGTTTGATTTTACTGGTCACACTGGTAGAAGATAAATGCTGAATCTCTAGAAAGAAAAATATGAACATGATAAGCAAACAGAATTACTCCCTTCTTCTTCTTTCCTGCCCAAACTCCAAGTAATATGCTACTATGGACTATGTGAACCAGCAATGACAACTTTATTCTTAATTGCCTTTGGTGAATGTTTCTTCCAGAAATCTCGTAAAACCTTCTGTGTCTTATTCTGAGAACAGGAAATGCATAGATGTCATATTAAACACTCTATTTTTTTTTTTCTCCTGGAACACTATGAATAGGTTAACTACTCCAGAAATACAATACATTGTAATATCAAAACTCATTAGGAATGGGCTGGTTAGATTTAGCAAAAATCCCTTCTTTCTTTCTCACTGCTTTTCATATTTTTAGTTTTATGAGGATAGTATGTACCTGCATAGAACTCCCTTTCTCAAAAATTGTTAGACATCTACCTGCATTAACAGCAGAATCATCAGTCCATGTGAGATTTGCCAATAAGGCCCTGAAACAATGACAATGAACTGAGATATATCAGAGATTTGAGGCCACTAAATACACTCAAAATTGGACTTTCCATCTGAATTTTGCTGTATATTCTTCTGTAGCAATATGCACCCAGAATGGCTGTAAAACTGTAAGATCATCAAAATCACTTATTTTTCAAGCATTTATCAGGAAAAAAGTTTGAATATTTCCTCCTTGCTTTCCTCCTTCATATTTTATTAATGTAGCTCCAGTTCTTTCTTGCTGAAGCAGTTTCCTAGTTTAATTTAAAAATCAGGAAATTAGTCTTTAATTTGCCTTTCATTTACATTCCTGTGTTGCTTGATACATGGTTTCAGAGTTCTGAAAAGAAATAAGCTTGCTGTTTTTAAAACTCCCTTCAGTGTGAACATTGAAAAACTTCATTCCAAGAAGCATGTGAAAATAATTTCCAGTTAGAATGCATTGACATGTTAAAATAAAGATTATTTATTAATTGGTCTTGATTCCAAAACTGATACTTATAGTCCATGCACAATGATACTTTAGACAAATCTATTGCTCTCTGGGTCCCTTTTGTGCTTCTGTGGGTGATTTTGAGGAGTTTGGAGGGTAAAATACCAGGAATAAAAATAGAAAAGTAAAAAACCCCTTCAGCTAATTTTTAAGAATGCCTAAATCTACATAAAGGGTAATGTATAGAGTCTTTAGGTGCAGATGGAGACAGTCTGACTAGCTCCAGAAAGGGAGAAGACAAAGCAAACCATTTTAAAAACCTTTCTCCAAAACTGATAGAGAATTTCAAGATAAAAACAAAACAAAAATCACTGTAGTTCAAAGCCAGAATCATCAGGATATGATGCTCTCTGCTTCCAGGCTCAAGGTTGAGAAGGGAGGAACCAAAAAAACTCTCCAGTTTCTACACTTCTTTTCAGCTCTTTTCCCATTGGAAAGATGCACAATTGTTTCTTTCTGCCTTCGGGTTTGGAGGGGTTTGGTTTGGTTTGCTTTGGTTTTTTTGTTTGTTTGGTGGGTTGGTTCATTGGTTGTTTGGGTTTTTTTGTTCCTGTTGAGAATTTTATAAACATATCAATGATATAACAAAATACATCTGCATTACATGAAACATTACAGCTCCATGAGAAAATTAGCAGGGTTGAGTGTTACAGAAAAAAATATTTTCATATTTAACTAAAGATTCAGCTTATTTTTATTTTAGTAGAAAAGAATACTATTGTTTTCCATACTTTATTTGAATATTTGCCTTTTAGATCTGAAGAAATTGAGGTTTTTTGCCCTCTTTGTAATATGAACACATTTTTTTCATTTAGAAATACAAAAACTTAGTAAAAAAATAATGTATTCTTCTTTCTTTGAAATGCCTTGTAAAATGAATTTTGCTTTTTTCCCCTCAACAGTCATGCTGTGACAGTAGATTCTGTAAATCAAAATATTATGGTAACTATTAAATAGGCTTCAACAATTCTTACTTTGCAAGTCCTGGTCACGGCTTTGGTGCACGGATTCAGATTCTGGAAGGACTTTGTGCCACATGCTCTGCCCTGCTGAGTGTGATGGTGTGCTGCCTGCCCCCCAGCCACACCTTTGTTTCCCATAACCCTGCTCCAGTGATAACAACCCCTGTCAGTCCTCATGGATGTGACTCGTCATGATGGCTGCATCCCTCTTGATTCGTGGGAGACAGAAAATACAACAGCCAAGGGCTAATTTGAGCATGTGCCACATAAAATATGGCTTGTATGCAAATATTAGACAATCATCTTACTCCATAAATAGCAAGGGCTCAGGGCCTGTTTGACTCTCCTGCATGGCTGCAGGCTGCATGCCAGGATGTCCCCTGGAGCAGGGACACCTCTCAAGGTTATTCCCTCAGTGTGATGGATTCCTTATTGCATCAGATACTCAGTAAGTGAATTGGGAATGAACAAGCTGAATTTTTTTAATCTTTGCTAAGTGATGTAAAGGACAGATTGTGCATATATCATCCTTTACACAAAAAGAACCATTGCAAGTCTAGGGCTCGGACTGAATCCAGCTGCACTCTGAGAAGGAGTTCAAGATGCAAGGGGGTCCTTTCTGAACCTCATGGCTCAACAGGAGGATCTCTCTCACAGTTTTTTCTCCCCTTGTCCTCTGTGCATTAAATACTTGTGTAACTTGTCATCAAATCTCATTACACCACCATTGCATTTACTATAGAGTTTTGTCATAACAATGAAGTATATTGTTGCTTCTCCCTTAGGAGTGAAGTGCATGACTCCATTTGTGACACTTAGAAAACACTACTTGAATCTCTCTCCTAAAGAACCGAGTTGTCTTTGCTTTCTTGAAACTTATCTAGAACATGGTAAAGAAATTACAGCCTGTACTAAGAGGTTTTTTAATTCTATATATAATATCTAATTCAAAATACACAAGAATGCTGAGAGTAGGAACTCAAAGTAAAATACTAAATAAAATACTAAAACAAAATAATCTAAATTACACAAGCTTTTGGACACAGTCCAAAATGATAGATGATAAAGAATGATAAAGAATTATAAAGAATGATAAAGAATGATAAAGAATAATAAAGCCATGTAGAGTGAACTAAAAGTGACCAAAAAATTGAACTCAGTGTAAAAGACTAATGAATTTTTGAATGCAGGAAAGCTGAAACAATCTGTTCCTCAGGAAAAATCAAAGAAGTGTGAGGAAAACAGACCTGTAAAAAGACAACCCTTCCCCCAGTCCTCCAGACAATGAATACAGGATAAAAATCTTACATAAAACAATTAGGAAAAGGTACAATTTATCACTAATAACAGGTGGATTGGGAATGAGATTTAATTACAGAGAAAATGTTTAATGTAGTTTAGAAAGATTTTCTATTATACAATGTAGACTAAGAAGGGAAATTTTCTCTCAGAAAAAAAAGTTAAATTTCATTATCTGACTTATCCAAATCATTGTGATAATTTTTACTTTTACCTTAAATTAAAGGCTGCACTTACACAAGATTTCACCCTGAACTGAAGATCAAGGCTTGAAACAGAAAGTTTAGTGAGGAAAACCACACCCATTTTGGTTTCAAAAGCCATCTTCTGACATGCTTATCCAAGCACCCTGGTTTTCTTAAATTCATTGGGAAAATATACATATGTAGGAGAATGGATCACAAACATTTAATTTCCCAGATGACTTCTCTAACCACTAGAATTGGGATAATCTCTAGTTGTATTAGTGGTGATAATCTTTTCTTATTTTTCCCCTTTACAAGAATGGTCTCCTTCCTACATCACAGATATTGAGAATATTTTTTAAATATAAATCACATTCCTGTCCTTTAAGATTTTATACAGTTCTATTCCTTTTGTCAATATTTCAGCATACTCATCAATATTTCATTATTTAAGCAGATTTTTGGGACTAAGGTGGATCAGTGTCTACAGCAATGGAAAAGGATCACCTCTGTCATTTTATCTCTACTGCAACAGTCAAGATGCTTCTTAAAAATGCTGTTTCTTCTGGGAAGGGATTGAATATGTCTCTTAATCCTGGTAAAGTACCCTCAATATCAAGAATTTCTTCTATTTCTTAATGCATCTCACTTTTATATTTTATTTCAAAGTAGATTTGCTTGACTTACAAATATTTTTAATTGCATTGTTTGTGGGGAGTTCAGGTTCCACAGAAAAAACAAATAAAATAAAATATTGCTCCTAGAGTTCTGTCTGGGATAGTTCAGCTGTATGTGTGTCTGTGTGTGTGCATGTGGGCAAATATGGCAGATAAACAGGCACACCTTTTTTTGTAAATACCAGAAACTCAAAGATACTTGAATTGTAAAACACTGGATTACTAGTTTGGAGGTAACTAGACTATTTCAGGCAGCCAGTTAAGCTGTCAAAGAGAAGTACAGAAAAAGAAAGCAAAGTAAATTCTAGTTCAATTATACATAAAAAGGTAGAGTGGTTTTTAAATTCTTTGTATCTTGCAGAAGGGCAAGTGTGTGTTCTCTTGTACCCAAACACATCATTAACAAGGAAAAACACATTATGAGGGGAAAGGGTGTGTGCAAATAAAAAGGAGTTGCATGTTTTTCAAAGACATAGAGCAGAAAAAAGTGTGAAAAAAGTTATTGAATACTTGAAAGTATTTTAATTAAGATTTTTTAAAAGATATAATATTTCTTCACAGCATTTCTCTGATGTTATTCTCAGTCTATTTCTCATCTTGAATAAAACTCCATGTTCTCCTTCCTGATAACTTGCTCTGAATCTGGCAATGTGATAATATCCACTGCTTATAGCATCTTCCTGAATTAGTAGAAAGATTTCACCTTCTTAGTCTAGTCTTCATGGTTAGAAAATCAAACATATAACTTTCCTCAAATCTCTAACAATACACCATCCTAAAATTCAAGATGTTAACCATGTGTTTAACACAATAAAGGGATGAAATATGGAACTTTGGTACATCCTGAGCACTCAATTGGAGTTTCAGGCTTCTATACAGACTTTGTGCATGGAGTTGTATGACCAGTGTGAACTATTTTCCCCATTCAGCTAAAAAGTGTTTTAATCTGTACTCCCCTGCCTTTCTGCAGTGACGTAATCTCAGGTAAAATTAAATCAAACACATTGCAAGGATTCATTGATCTCATCCATATCTCCATTTCTAGTTTGGTCAGTGACAAGAAATAAGCACTTCTTGATCATGATTCATCTTGACCTAAAATAGAAAGCTAAAATAGGTCAGATGAGTCATACTCTGAAAAATGCTGCTCTTTTCCAATTGATTATAAAGACAACCTAGAGGGAAAACCATAGATAAAGATGTTTCTGTGATAGATTTCTAATGTTACATGTGATTAATCCAGCCCTTGATATATTTCCTAACAAGCAATACTGACAGCAAGCATGATTGCAAAAGCTAGTCATGTTTCCAAAGAAATGGACATGGAAAGTTGAGTTTGAAGGAATATTGCTGATCAGTTCATGATTATAATCAAGATGTCATGGATTAATCTCAGCATAAATCAAGATAAAGTTATAGCTCATTATTTGAATTATTTGGATATGAAAAGCAGGACAAGACAAAATGCTATCTGAATCTTCAGCAGCTTAAATCCATATATTTGATTTTGATTCACAGTCCTTCTGTAGCCATTAGGCATCACAACATCCCTTGTGAGCTCTAGTGTAGGACTAATCAGCAGAAATTCTATCAGTTTTTAAGAAAAACCACAACTACTGCTCTCAAATTTAGCACTTTGATTTTCATAGTTAAAAAAAAAAATTAATGTCACTTCAGTAGGTTTTAAACATAACATTAGGGGCCTTCAGTAAATCACATCTATTGCAACGCCACACAGAACAGTACAACAGATGCAAAGGGACTGATACTTGCAAAAGTAAAGCTATTGCTAAATATTATCTGAAGTAGTTTCACTAAGCCATTGCAGAGGAACTAGTACATTAAACTCCAATAAACTACTGTAGTGGAGCATTACTAATTTGCTGCTTCTGTGCAAATGAGTTGTACAAGTAGCTAAACTTGAAAGATGACTGAGAATCAACAACATCTGTAGCATTCGGGTGAAGATATTAGGCCTGAAGTAGCTGGGCAAAATTATTAATAACAAGGAGCTGAGAAGAATAGCAATAAAAATGTTGGATCCTTGTAGAAAAAATAGTGACATCAGATGTGATCTGTGGCTTACTTTGCTGAGTGGGGAACTTCACAAGAGAATCAACCTAAATCAGAGTTTCGAAGATGATTTTTTGTAGCTAAGGCTGTCCTTGGGTCAGATTATTATTATTTCTCTTTTTGTCTTCCATCTTATTTGCTTATGAGTGATTCTTCTGTTGCAGCAACTGCCTCCAGAGTATGAAGTCTTACATGGGATTTAAGTGAAAAGATAATGCTCTTTGGGCATTTTTGCTAATAAAAAAGGAAAATCAAAGAACTTGTAACATAGTACCAGTATATAAGTGAGTCTTCCAAGTAAATCACTGGTCTGTAAGGCAAGCTTGTTTTACAATAGCATAAACTATAGTATAAAGTGTATTATAAAGAAAACAGTCCTACTGTATCAAAGACATTGGAAACTATGACTTTTTAAAGTGAATAGGAAATGCCTCCCAATCACAGTGTTTTCAATATCCTAAGTATTTGACAACTATAAATATTTGTGTCTAGAATCACAGGGTGGTTGAGGTTGTCAGGTACCTCCAGAGACCATCAAGTTCTGCCACCTTGGTCAATCAGGGTCACCTATAGCAGGTTGTCTGGGGCCATGTCCAATCAGATTTTCATTGTCTCCAAGAATGGAGACAACAAGGCCCCTGGGAAGCCTGCTCCAGTAGTCAATCACCCTCTCATGAAAAAAATAAAAAGCTTTTCCTCATGCTTTAATGAATATGTTTCAGTTTATGCCCATTGCCTCTGGTCTTGTCACTGTGCATCACAAAACATGCCTGACTCCATCTTCTTTACTCCCCACAGCCATCAAGTATTTGAACACAATGTTAAGATCCCCTGAGCCTTCTCTTCTCCAGACTGAACACTCCCAGCTCTCTCAGCCTCTCCTTGAGTGTTAAGTGTTTCAAGACCTCAGTTATCTTTTTGGTGTTGTGCTAGACTTGTTTAAGTAAGAACAGAATCATAGAATTGTGTGTCTTACTGAATCACAGATCAGGTCCAGCACTGGATGTGGCAGTGAAGATGTTTCTCACTGCAGATGTTTCTCACTGCAGATGGTTCTCACCAGGGCTGAGTAAAGCAACAGGGCAGGGGAAGTTCTTCTCCCTGAACCTGCTGGCCACACTCTGCCTGCTGCAGCTCTGGAGGCTGTCAGCCCTTTTTGCTGCAAGGGCACGTTGCTGGCTCGTGGTCAGTTTGCTGGCAGGCCTGACTTCCAGGTCGTCCCCTGCCAAGCTGCTTTTCAGCTGATTGACTCTCGCCTGTCCTGGTGTTTGGAATTGTTCTTCCTTTGATGTGTTTCCCTTTGTTGAATTTAATGAGATTCCTGTGTGTAACCTCTGCAGGTTCCAGTGAATGTCAACACACTGCTCTGACAAATCAGACACTCCTCATGTTTCTGTATCATCTACAAACATGCTGAGGGTGCAGTCTGTCCCACCATCCAGGTGATCAGTGAAGGTGTTAAACACTGCAGGCTACAATATTAACCCTTGGGACAAAGCATTAGTAACTGGCCTCCAGCTGGACCTTGTGTTGGATCTCAACCCTCAGAGTCAACAGTTCTACCCTTATGTGCCCAATCTTCTGCCAGTTCTTTATCGTCCATTTAGCTGGTTTGTACTTCATAATTTTTGAGGTGAAAACATTATGGAAGTATAACTAAAGGCATTGATCTCCACTGAGCAGGTCATTTCAGTATAGAAGACTGTCAGGTTGGTTGAATAAAATTTTTATTTTATAAATCCAGGCCAACTACTCCTGAGCATCTTCTTGGCCTTAGTATGTTTGGAAATGATTTCCAAAATTATTTGCTCTATCACCTTCCTAGTGTAACAGTATCCAGATCTTTATATACAGATTTTTTTTAATGGCTGTATTTGAAATATGGTTATATATATATATATATATGAAAAAGCCCATGTTTTTATGTTGTACAGTTTTCAAATATTTGTATTGTGCAAAAATTCTTTCAAGGTATAAACTTAAAACAATATCCAGATCAATCTAAAAAGAAACAAACCAGCATTGAGCCAAATTTTTTACAAAAATATCAAAACAAAACCACATAGGACTTAAAGGCAAAGAATAATTAGGTGACATCACAATGAAAGCAAAATTGAAGAAAGAAATAGGCTTTGCACATAAGCATGAATGTCCTACTACCCCAGGCTCCACAACAAAGAAAAGAGACAATTGAAGGTCAAATGCCATCCACTAGAAAATAGTTTTCACTTAGCACATAAACTAGAGGTTAAATAGCAAAAAGAGTAAAATCTATCTGACCTAAGGCAGAGACTGCACATGCATTTCTGATAGCAGCAGCTGAAATCAGATGGGGAAAACATTATGACACATCCTTAAAATATATCCAGAAACAGGCCAGAAACCAGGATCCTGCTTGTGATGTCCAGGTAAATAAGCTCACTGTTTTTACAGCGAGGAGTATATGCAGGTTTAAAACAATTCCCTTTTATTGGGTTTGTTTGGCAAGGTTCTGGTAGCCAGGAGGTTTCAGGGGTGACTTCTGTGAGAAAAGACCAAGGACTGCCCTGTGCCCCACCTTTCAGATAGCTCCAAAGCAATCCATTGCTGACCAAAGCTGAGACCATCAGTGATGCTGGTGGCCTCTCTGTGACAGCACATTTAAGAAATTATAATACTTGATGTGTAGGAGCTGAGAAAGGAGTAAGAAAAAAACCAGCCCTGCAGATCTCAAGGTGTGTGAAGAAGGAGGAGGTGCTCCACATGCAAGAGCAGCAATTCTTCTGTAGCCTGTGGGGAAATCTGTGGTGATGAGGCTGTCTCTCAACCAATGGAAGACCATGCCTGAGGAAATATTCACATTTTAGCCCATGGAGGACCCCAAAACCAAGCATGTTGACAAGCCCTCCATATTCTCAATAGCCTCGACTGAATGAGCAAATAGAAGTGGAATGCAATAGTAGCGGAAAACCACAGCATCACTGAATGTTTGATGTTGGAATGGACCTGTTCAGGTCCTTTAGTCCAACACCACTGACTGTGCAGAGCAACCTACAGTAAGCTGCCCAGGACTGTGCACAGACAGCTTTTGAATAGGTAGATTCCACAACATCTCTGGGAAATCAGTTTCAGTGCTGCCACCAAGGATGATAAAAAGAGAAGAGTGAAAATACTGTTGCTTGTGAGGGATGCCAGACTTTTGCACCAGAATAAAAAACCCAAACAATTCTTGAACCAGATATGCTCAGACAACTTGAACTGCTGTGATATCATATAAATCACACTTGTTTTCAATGTATTTAACTCTGGAAAAAGCCATAGGGGTCAATATGGAAACTGCCTTGCAAATGGTTCAAATGTGAAATCACAATACAGAGGCATAACATGCTTCTTAGACAGTACCACAAGTACAGAACATTGTTAATTATCTTATCTTGAGGGACAGGATATGACCTTTTAATGCCCCTTGCAATTTAGACTTGCATAATTTAAAATGGGACTCATTATTCTCTGCAGTTGAAAATAGATAATTGTACATTCAGAGAAATACGTTCACAGGGAACTTTCTCAGGTCTGCATGTGCAAGGTCAAGAGATGTGTATTTTCTTTGGGTATAAAATAGACCAAAAAACTATACTTGGTTCAGATGCTCCTGTGCTGTTTAACTTGTATAGTCCCTTTGGCCTAGGGAAACAAAGCACTTACATTGTTAGAGGTTGTATCCACATTTAAATTGAAAGAATAATTCCAGTATTCCATAGAAAGGATTTCTATAGAGCTTTCTTTTCTTTTACAGTCAATATCCAGGCTGTGCACAGCCTTTGCTTTTGCATTATTAAGCTGCTTTTACCTTGACCCACAATGTTCTTTTCCCCTTGTATTCTGCCCCCCTCTTCTGCTGAGGAGGTGAAGTGATAGAGCAGCTTGGTGAGCACCTGGTATCTAGCCAAGGTCAGCACACCACAGTTCTTTTTGGTGCACAATACAGGGCACGAGGAGCTTGAGATAAGCATAATAATTGGGAGAGCCAATGGATAAAACATGGACTGGACCCAGCTAGGGAATGAAAAGTGGAACAATGATGGGGAATTTTGGTTCTTGTAATTGTGGTGAAGAAATGAATGGATTGTGCATAAATTTTCCACTTTCAATCAGCATTGTGATAAAGTTATTTTGATATTGGTATGGGAGGTTTTTTTGGTGAAAATTCGGTATGTTGGGTAATAAATGTGGGTTGTTAATGATAATTCTTAAATATGTGATTCACAGGGATGAGAAGTGGAAAGTACTGGGTTGCATGGCAAGACTGGTAGTGTGAGGGGCTGCAGGGGGGCAGTGTGCTTAAGAAATTGATGATAAATTGTTTGGACTTTGTTTATTTTGGGGGGTTTCATTGCTTTGGTGTTTTGGTTTTGCTTTTGGTTTGTTTTTCTTTTTTTGGTTGTTTAGTTTTTTCCTGACTCTCTAACAGTGCCTTAGGAGTTCTACCTAAATGACTTTAGAACTGAACAAACAGAAATTTATTTATTCTGCATTATAGAAGAGGACAAAATCCTAATGTCAGTAATTTGCATAGTCAATCAACTTGTGTATTGTTGCACAAGTCATTCCTAGAGATTGTCTAGAGAGGGTCTTAGACCAAACCCCTGAGATAGGTGCAATCCAAAATCAAAATTGCACAGGATCACCATACAAATAATTTAGTTTCTCTATAGTCATTAGCTAGCAATACTTCACACTATGCCATCATTTCATAATATATTTCCATTTAAATCATGACATCATTTGTAATAAGTTTCATTACCATGCTCTCTATAAATAGACTGAGAGTTTCTTTTTAAACTTTTCTGCACCATTTTGCTAGTAAGCCATTATTTTGTTGTACACTCTTAATTGTAAAAGGTGAAGTAGAATTTGAAGGTTTTTTTGATGTTCAAGAGGGGAACACGGAACAATGAATATGAAATCTTTGCACTTTTTTTTCAGCTTCAAATAGGAAGTTCACAGCTAGAGGGAAAGAAAAATGTTTTTTTCCCCCAGAATGGATTTTCTTAAGATTGACTATCAGCATGAACTCAGAGCTATCTTTTATCTCATGTGAAAAGAGTCTTTAGATTCCAGCATGCTGGGTGCTTGACAGTGTCCCAGTACTAAAATACAAACAGAACAGCAAAATTCTGCAGAAGTCTGTTAGATGTTTATGGAAAGCTCCATCCAGAGAGCATTGAGCACTCTATAGTGCATGAAGGAGAAGATCTAGCTACAGATTTAGGTAAGACACTACTTTTTGACAACTGTGAAGTTTTAAATACAATTTCTTAAGATCATCACATAGGAAAGGATCAAAGGGAAAAGGAGTATACATTAATAGGTAAGGATCAAAGAAATTTTTTTTAAACTTGTACACTGCCACACAGTGTGAGGCTTCATGTATTCAGGCACAGCAGCAGCCCAAAATAAATGTATCTTCTTTCCTTTGTACAGTCTGTCTGGAAGCATTTGTTTAAGAAATATATCCAGGAGTTTCTTTACCTGCTTGTATTGCTTGATCCATTGTGTAACATACTCCATGGAACCCTTGATTTATGATCTTTAAGCACACTTACATTAAATATCTAGTGACACAGTAAGAGGTAGTTGGCACAAACTGAAATACAGGAAATTCCATTTAAACTTAAACAGAAAAAAAAAATACTTTGAGGGGAATTGAACAAGGGGAGGATTTACCCAGAACGGTTGTGGATCCTCCATCCTTGCAGGCACTCAAAACCTGGGCTTCAAGGAACCTACTCTAGATGATTCTGCTTTGAACAGAGTTTGACTAGACACTCACCAGAGGGGATATGTGCCATCTTTTTCTGAATTTCACTTTAAGTCTACTGCCAGGTCATTCGAGGGAATCAGGAATATGCTTATCTTTCTAAATTACTCAATAACAAATATTGTTAAAAGTAAAGCTATCACAAAATTGTGGAGGCTGGAAAAGTTTAAAAGACAAAAAAATCCCCCCCAAACTAGCAAAATCCACACATACACACCGACATACACAGAGACACACTCCCTCCCTTGTGGTCCACATCCAGGAAAGAGAAAAGCAGATGGATAACAGGAGAGTAAGGACAGGGCAAGAAGATGAAGATTCTCTCCACGTGAATCAGGAATGATCTTGCTTTTAGGTTTAAAGTTATATAGCTAAATTTAATCTAATTTTCAGATGTAGTAAGTACTGCTGCTTCATTAGCTTCAATATGGGTGCTCAGCTGCCTGTGAGAGTAAGGTCACCTTTCGTTGGGTACTTAAGTGTGTGTTTCATGGCCTGACTCATAGAGGTGTTACACACCCGTAAATCCACTGAACTCAGGAGTTCCAACACATGTGAAAAACAGGATGTTTATGTCTGCTTCTAAGCATGGAACTTTGTGATTGATTCTGAATAAAGGGACTGCTAACACAGTTGTGAAAGAACAGAATTGATTGTATGCAAGAGCAGCACTTCGGGCAAATTTTATATTCTCATTATAATGTGAAAACAAAACCCAACAATGTTTAAGATCATTCTTCATCTCAAGTGACATTAAATCTTTCTGATTAGTCATATTTTTTTCCAAGAAACTTTGTGAAGAGTATTTTCATTGTAACATAACACACTGCAGAAAGATTGAAATTTGATGTTACTCATTTTGGACTTAAAGGAGGACTATTTATGCTTGCATATATTACTGAAATTCATAAATTTTCTTTAATGGGAAGGACTTTATTTGAACTGAGGGAACTCTGCTAACCTTGAATGCAAAATAAACTGGTAACAAAAGGAGAGAGAGTGATTTTGGACAATCATTTTACCATTTATGATCATGGGTTGCCATACTGAAGTTCCAAATATAGTTATTCCTTTGGATAGGAGGATCTTCTTCACAGTTCTGTGTACTGCATGTAAACCATTAAAAATACTTGTATGTAAATTGGCAGACAAAGATCAAAATATAAAAAGTTGAAAATTTATGCTAGTCTTATTTATGGACTGTTATAGGAATTAGTTGAATTTTGAGTATATATCATAAAGAACTTAGCATGTCTACTTAGCATCGTACTATAAATTATCACAGAATAGATATTATTAAGGGGAAAAAAAGAAATCAGGTTTAAATTATATTTTATTGTTCAAATGGACTTAGTTCTAGACTAAGAAACATAGGTAGGTCAATGTCAACATATTTACATAGGAATGTAAATTCTCATAGTGTAGGCAGTGGAGATGAAGCTAATTCTGAGCTGAAGCTAGAATGGAGATATGGAATGATTTGAATCATGCTAAAGCACATTATTAGGAATATATCCACTTGTTAACAAAGATGTCCAGTGTTTGTATGGAGAATCTGCAAAGGTATTTTTAATTTTAAATACCAAAAAATTTAAAACCAAGAAATTTGGAAGGTCCTGTGCAATTCCAGACCACAAGCTGCAGATAGGATGTCCTGCAGAAATAAAAATGTCTCTAAATGTTGTTTTTAGTCAGCTGAATCAAGATTTTTCCCAGGAGATAATTTAGTTACTAACCATAGTTGTCTAACATATAAGGTATAGTTCCTGCATTTCCTGATCATGAGCAGATGTTCCAGCAACCATGGCACTACTCAACTTATTCACAAGAAATTAAGTTTTGTCCCTGGTACATGGTCAGTTGAATAGCCAGGAAGGCACTAGTGACTGTATTTACTAAATTGTTTTGGCTGTAGATGAGATTTTTACTATTTGCATCTGAAATCGGTCATGCCTCCAGTCTGGGAATTGTTCAAATTCACTGACAGGTGTAAAACAACATAGATTTTAATAAAGAAATTAAGCAGAAAGGAATATTTATGAGAATTATGACGTACAATATATATATATGCAACTGATCATTAAATGGCTTTTCTTATTGCTTGTAATTGATAGAAATACAATTCCTAATAGAAGTTCTGCCAAGTCCTAATAATTTTAAATTAACACTGAAGACAATTAGTAATTCCTGTGATGTAGAACTAGAGGATCTTTAAAGTCCCTTCCAACACTTCTTTATAAAGATGCACAGTCTCACAGGATTGTGTTAAACCCAGTGTTATGCTCAATATCATTTTTTCCCTGATACCACATTTTTTCCAGGTGCACTTAGCTTTGACATAGAAATTTTTTTTCACAAGACTTTTGAGCAAGAGTCTTGAAAGGATATTTTTTAATACTTTGCAACGGTAAATCAGAAGATGCACCTACATTTCCTTCTCAAGTCTGCAATGCTGTCTTACTCAGTTATTGACTATTTATGCATTTAGCATTTGTCATTAATGCTTACTTTTAAAGAAACAGAATTGTTTTTAAAGGAAAGCTGTTCAAGACAATGAAGTTCTGCAGTGATCAATGCCCAGAACACTTAGCTTTCTTCATCAGAGTAATAAATACATTGTCATAACCAGAGAGCTTGCATGAAATAGCATTTATTTCATTAGATATGCAGTACTTATTGCATGCACTTCTGCAAATACATTTTAGCATTGGCATAATTCTGCAGTAATTTATGTGTGACTCTTATTAAGACTACTTCTTTATGATCGAGTTTCCAAGAAAATGCTCTGACCTTTTCTTGTAATTCCTGAAATGGCTTATGGCTTCCTATTCCTGTAGAGTATAGAACTGGGACTCTTTATTTAGACAAATTATTTATCTTTCTTTAATGGCCTTTATAGGAAATGGGAGCTAGAAAGCAAATAACTTGAGGAAAGCAATATTCTTCTTGATATATATCATAATAGATAGACAAAGAACAGAAATGCACCAAAAGTTCTTCCTTAATGCACTATTTCCCCTAGTTATTGTTTAGTGGTTGTTGTGGGTTATTTTGTTGGTGGTCTTTTGGGGTTTGTGGCATTTTGTTTTGGTTTTCTTTTTTTAATTTCTTTGGGGGGTTAATTTCTCTTTTCCTTATTCAAGCACAAATTGTGCTAAAGTAGAAACTTAAAAACAAAAAGACAGAACAAAGTGATTTGTTAAAACTTAATAGTTGCCAGGGGCTCTATATTTTTGTATAAAAATAACTTCTTAGGGCAGACATACAAACACTGTGGCTGTCAGGATTCATAGACAATCAAAGAAAGGTTAAATACTGCCACCTCTTCTAAAAAATATGTGACTTGGAGCACTTATAAACAGCTAGAGTAACAGCTCTATTAGATGCCAACTGAAAAGATTTTGTATACAAGCTGTCTTCAGAAGGGAGCTGAAAATATCCTCATGATGTACAGGGCAATTGTGACCATACACAGGAAACTCCAATGTACACGGTACCAAGCACTACTGAGGTTTTTTGTATCTGTCAGCCTCTCAAGGCACAGATGAGTTCCAGTCTTGAATGAGCTGCAGTTGCTTATGCTGCAGCCTCACAAGAGACAAGCTCTTATTCCTGCAAATGAACAGACTATTAATTAAAAAAAGGAAAAGGAAAAAAAGCATGTGTGGACAAGGAAAACAACCTTAATGTTAACAAAAAGATATTAACGCCATATGTCCATAAACTGAGACTAATCAGCACAGTTTAAGAAAAGACTTGAAGTGGATGAATATTTTATTACAAGCTTGTTTTTATAATGTTGCTGTATAGTATCTTTTGAGAAGTATCTCCAAAATCCAGTTTGCAGGAGAGGAGGAGCTGTTCAAGAAGAGTGTTGGACCAAGCAGTGGCAGATTCTGACTCCAAGGGCTCATGCCTGCTATAGCCATTCACAGGAAGAGCAGCCCTATAAAAGAAGGTTGTATCTATTGATTGCTTTAGGAAATACATGGCCAGTGCTAGACCAAAAGTAGGATACATGCCAAAGAGCTACCATTTGTAGCATTAATAGCAGGACTGCCTGACTGATGGGCTTTTAACCATCTCATATCCAAATTGTTAGAGCTGTTAGCACCTTGACTCCAATCTTCATGTGTATAACTTTTTGTCTGAGGTGACTTTTTTTAAATTCCTGCTTTAAAGGTATATTTGCTAGAGTTAAATTTGGAGGGTCCACACTGGGGAAGTCAAAATTTTTTTCTGTACTTCTTTTTATTTTGGATAGGAAAAAGACATGCCAATTTCTTACATTAATATTACATCCTTGTATTTTCATCTTATGGAAAAGGATGAAACAACCTTTCTAGCTTGTGTAGAATTCTACATTTCCTCTGAAACCACATTGCTTTCTCCATCAAATGATCTCAGAAAAAAACAAAAACCCAAACCTAAAAATATGAGTAGAGATTGATTTAGAACTTGATCTAAATCTGAACTTTGGAGCTTTGCTTCATGTATGGCCTATACATTCTAAGATATTTAAGACCTAACTGAGCTTGAATGGAAAAGGATTCAGAGAATAAATGCTCTGACTGTTGCTGGAGGTTATCTAGCTGAAATTTTAGATCCAAGAGTGAGACATACTCCTTGCATCCAACCATGGACATGAAGATGATTACTGTGGTTTACTTAAAACAGAAAAAAAATACCCAAACCAACCAACCAAAAAAAAAAACCCCACCCAAACCAATCTATAAATCACATTCAGATGTAAAATTGTTTTAAGAATACAAAGTTTATTCACCATGTACCGGGCACTTTGGAATATTTTATCCAATATTTCTGTTGCTTGCATTATTCTATAAAAACATAATTATTCAGAATATTCCTTGATGTTCATGGGACCCTGAAAAAAGATACTTTACTTTGGAATGATAGATAGGAACATTTAATCATTTTAGTCATATCTACAATATGTTGTATTTAAATTTACAGCATACTGTTTTAGTCAAATTTGCTGGTATTTTAGCCTAGATTTAGGGTTGGAAGATATTTTTCCAGTCCCAAAAGGAAAAAAAAGCGGTAAAATTCATCATTAAAATTTTGAAATCTCATGTTCAAGGCAGACAAATTAGTTGTCCAAATATTCTTTTTATAAAAGTTAATCTGTGTACTTTAGAGCAATTCTGTACAGCTCATTTTAAAGTAAATTCTAGTACTTTGGAAATATATTTTTTAAAAAATCATAGTTAATTTTAAAATAAATTGCATATTTTTAAGGAAATCTGCATATATCTTTTTTTTCCCCAGACACTCCTGATCTTAAAGAACCCAAACATTTTTCTGTCTGTTTTGGACGGCAGTTTCATTTCCTTGAATGGTGGTTCCATCCATAAAACAGAAATTGTGATGCCTTCTGAAACTTCAAACACATCCACTCCCACATAGCCAGAGTCTTTCACTCAGGACTTTAAATAAACAATCCTGTAATGAATTTTACACCTTGGTTTAAAAGAAACAAAAAAAAGCTGGATTTAAATTTACTTTGAAATATGTTTTGTATATAATAATGTCATAGCAAAGTGCCCTTATTAATAGGAGAAGTCAGGAAGATTTCACTCTGTAGCTACTTTTGTGTAACATTGCTCATTTATCCCAGAAGTCCTCAGAAAATGTTTGTTGTAAACTCTTATCTCCATTGAAGAAATTCAGAACCAAGCATCAGTTATTATATACAACTTCCCAGGATTCTTGTTCAAAAATAGTAGCTCCAAAGTGAAAAAATATAAAAGGAAGAGAAGAAAAAGAGACCAGGTTTGGAAACATGATTGGTCAAGCAACTGACTGTTCATGAATTAAAAGGAAAAAAGAGAAAGGGTTCTTTTTGTTTTGTTTTGTTGTACAAATTTGAACTTTCATAGTACAATTTGTTACCATTTAAAAATGGTTAGCAAGATCAGTTTGTGGAAAAGGTGAGGTTGTGCAGAGTATCTAAAGCTAAAATCCTGTGTTGAAAGTGTACATTAAATATTCTTACTGAATTCAAGATCACCATTCTTCAAAATATCCTACTGAATAATCTGCAGCTATGAAAGATTCAAACCTGGACAGTGTTTGTAGAAAAACCTGGCATTTTTTGTTTATCTCCATTGAGGTCTAGTCAATTTGCTTCCATAGTATCTACTGGGTTTGTATTATGCATGAAGGAAAATCAAAATTATACTTTGTTGTCAGTTTTAAAATGACCCTTACTTTCTACATGACAGAGAGCAAGAGGCAGTGCTTCCACGCAATTCTTGATTTGTATAAATTTGGCATAATTGGGTCAAATTTAATGGCTTTTCCTGCCTTGTTAAATTAAAAGAAAATTCAAAATCTGCTTCACACTGTATACACATGAAAACGAGGTGAAACAACTCTTAGAGGTTTTGTTTTTCCACCCTTTCTTTATACTGCATAAACATTGTGTAGATAGTGTAATGGCACTTCAGATCATTAAGCTTAATTTTTGTATTTCTTCAGGCGTAAGGAAAAAAATATACCACCATAAGGCCCAAAACATTTGAATTTCATTTTTTTAATAAGTTCAGTATATTGTTAGAAACACCCCCTTTCCCTAATATCAGTGTTCATGTTGACTGAATCTTAGTTTGAGTCTTAAGTGGTATAACTGACAATATCTGTTTTGCTCAAATGTTTTTAAGATAATCTCAGAATCCAAGAAGACGTCTTAGAAATATTTTAAAGAATCAGATTAAGATTTTAAAATTTGCATTATTTTTTTCCTTAGTAATGTTTTCCTGATTTCATTATAAGGTCAGAGCCATTACCTACGACACTGAAAAACATCCAGCATAAAGTCTGAATCACAGAATCACTGAGTCGCAGAACATGCTGAGTTGGAAAACAGATATTTACTAAATCTTTTCAGTATTTTCTGTGCATGTACTAGTTTCAATGAATAGGAAATTGCAGGAGGACAACAACATCTCTAAGGAAAGGGCTGTCAGAAATGCTTAACTTCTTTCTGATTTCTGTGAAGTTCCAGGCTCCATTCAGAAGCATTTATGACAGTGCAGACCTGAAAGTTTGAAGTTTTGAGGACAAGGAACTTGTGATTGCATTACTATGATTCTTCCTTTCAGAAAGAGCATTAAATATACAATAGGAAGTCCAAAAGTAAGTGTGCTACTTTGTGGAGTTGCTCCATAGCTGTCTAACTTTTAAAATATAAACAATATTTGACATTTTTCATTTTAATGGAAAACATTTAAAAATACTACCCCCATCCCCTCAAAAAACACAAACACCCAAACCAAAACAAAAAACCCCACCCAACTTTAAGGAAGTCTTAACAACAATATGAGCAGAAAATTTGGATTTTCACACACTTGTAGCATTATGTGAGCAAGACATCAGTGATTTTGATGATGCTGTTGTTGCCTATGAGGAGTGCATCAGCCAAGAGTTGAAAAAAGTAGTAATTTATAAATGCTATGAAAATGATAACAAATATGAATGCTTGATGAACTGTTTAAAAATGGAATCAGTACAAAAGGTAATTTCTAAATAGCATCCTAAATAAATAACCTGATTGTCAGAAATATTTAACATCCAGAGGTCTTAAATAATTCCTTTCAAAATCCTTGAGGGGGTGGATCTTTTTTAAAAAATCAGCATGACTGTATGAACTTTATTGTTCATTCTTGCACATTCATGGTATTAATTCTGCTCCCTGTAAGAGTCTGACTTCATTAAGAATATTTGTGAGGTCAATTATAAAAACTTTCAAGCTTTGTTTTCAATGGCTATATAGACCTGATATAATTATTGACTGTGCACATGTCTTTATTTCACATGTACAAAACTGTTTGGTGCTTTGAATCAAAGAATTAGCTAATTTTAGGGCTTTATCTTGTGGGTGTTTTTTTTTTTAATGTCTGTGTTTTGTTTTTTGGTGGTTTTGTTTGTTTTTTTTTCTTTTCTGAAAAGCCAGAATAGCTGATACAATCAGGTAAAATTAAAGATTAACAAAGGTAATGTAAGTTAATAACTGCAAAGAAGTGGAGTGTAGCTGTTTTCCCAGCTCTCATCAGGGACCTTATGGCAGTGCAAAGTTTTGATTATGTGAGATTCCACTCACCTAACTATAGATACTGAACTGAAATACATCATATCCAAAAAGGACATGCTTTATTTATTTATTTTAAAGACATATAAAATATATTGTTCAAACAATATGCCTGCATTATTCATACCAATTTTGTAGATATTATTTTATTTCAGTATTTATTTCTAGTAATGAAAGAAATACAGTTTAGAAGAAAAAAAATTAAAATCATCATGGGTGTTGCTTTTCATACTCTTTGCAATTTCCAGGAGCTTCAAACACAAACAGCTGATGAAACTAATTTTTAGGGACATTTTACAAATATAAAACTCTTTCTACAAATGGAATGGAACA
The DNA here is from genome assembly GCA_013398075.1 of Notiomystis cincta. Lineage (NCBI taxonomy): Eukaryota > Metazoa > Chordata > Aves > Passeriformes > Notiomystidae > Notiomystis > Notiomystis cincta. The sequence continues at coordinate 8,003 of VZRX01015400.1, read as the reverse complement.
TGTGATACCATTCCAAGACATGCAGGTGCCAGACATGTTACTTGGAAGGATACTCAAAAAGATACAGACAGAAGCTGCAGATATCACTGAACCTGGAACTGTGCCATTTTTCTTTGATTCTCATATTTCCTTGCCACACAGATTGCACTTTTTCCTTCAATAGTAAATATGATTATCAACTACCCTCCTAATTTCCCTCAGTGTCCTTGCCAGTAATTTTAATATTAGCAAGTGCTATTAATTTTATGTTCCCTCCTTCAGGAATGAATGATCTTAGTTTGTCTCCTGATGTCCCTCCTCATATTCCACTGATGTTAAGCATGGACATGAAAACTCACAGATACAATACCTGACCCTGATATCTTGTACATTAACTATTGCAGAAAGCCACTGAAAATTCCAGATACTAATGAAGTCTTATTTTCTTGCAGTATTAAATAAAACATGATTCTCTCTGTTTTACCTTTACTACATTCAATAGTATCAATACAACATTTTCATTTTCAATTCCATTTTTGAAGATACTCATCTGAGGGCAAAAACTCTGCCTGATGGAAATTTTAGTGAAGACAATGATGTACTTATTTTATTGATTCGGTCTGTGACATCAAAAGAATCCTTCCTAGGTGTTTACAGTGTTTTAACCACTGAAGTTTACAGTCAGTAGTGTATTTTAAAATTTTCATATATCCTCTAAGATTGAAAAAAAGTTTTTTCTAAACTTGACATTTATTTAGAAGGTTCTCAAAGCAGAACATAAACAGGTTCATTTGCATTAGATTTGCAAACTCTCACTTTGAATTCAGAGCTGATTCCTGGGGTAATGTTCAGTTACTTAAATTTAAACACATACTGCCATTTGAGATATTTGATTAAGCAGAAATATCTTCAAAGGCACAGAAGATATGAGAGAAGATCTTCTGGAGACATACAACCTTTTGAACTGGTCACAGAAAGTAAAGAAGATGTAAGTCCAAATACATGTGAAGGACACTAAGGTGCTCAGATTTAGGCAACTGAGTTAAAAATAAAAATTATTTAACATAACAAGGGACATTGGATATTAGATTTTCTCCATGTTATATCTGTAGACAATGAACAGGCCAATGAATATTTTTTTTTTCCAAAACTTAAAAATGATCACTAGCTTATCTCTAGTCCTAAATGAGGATTAAAAAGGAAGAATAGTTTTTTGAAATCTCAAGACATGGGTGTATCAGTTCATGTTGTCCTGTGATATTGTGTAAAAATGACAATCCTGACAAAGTCACAACACAAATTGTGAAAAAACAAAAGTGATTAATTTAAACTATTGATACTTTCAATTAAGTCTTCTAAGAATAAGTTGAAGGAAATGTTAATAATTAGGTGTCTCAGCTTTTTTAAAAAATTAGCAATGAGACAGATACAAGCATAACATCCAGTTTTATGTTGGAGGTCCCAAAATTTGAAATTCACCCATACTGGAAGCCTTTTAATTTTAATGGAGGACGATTGAAGAGACAGGTTTTACAAGGTAGATTCAAACTGGAATTACAGAGGTTTCTGCACTTTGGGGGATTTTGTGGTTTAAACACATAAACCCAAATGCAATTAACCTTGTTCTTATGCTGAGAAGTGACCTGGTGGCAATACTGTATGGTTTCCTGATTGCCTACTGGGAGCACTCGGGCCAAAGGTCTTAGGCTTTTGTCAAGGGCCTCCATGTGTGAATCCAGTTTAAATAAGACCTTCGAAGAATGATAGTACCTGCTTTTAGTCACTGCAGGTGGTTGGAAAAGCCTAAAATTGCATCATGTAGGTGCACCTGATTTGTGATGCAATGTTTTCATTTCCCTGGAGTAAAACTGACTGTAATCAAACTGCAACTGGAGAAAAAGCTTTGGATGGAGGAAATGGCAGTGAGGAAAAATGGTAGTTATTCTTTCAGAGAAAATAGGCTTATAATGATCTGAATAGAAGCATTGCCCTCTCTTAATACATTTTTTTCTTTCCCATTATCCTTTTTCAAATTATTTTTTATTTATTTTTATTTTGCAACCCCGTGTTTAGGAAGCTTGCTGTTTTAGACAGTATGCCAAATCCCACAACAGGAATGAAAAAAAGCTATGAAATATGAGGCTGAGATCCTCAAAACTACCACTGAATGAAACAAAGTGACCTAATCCAAGTGACCTTTCTTTAAAGTGTGGATTTTATGAAAGCAATCCCCTCCTTTGGAAACTTCAGAGTGTGCTCCTGAAATATGGGTAACATCAATTAACACATCGTATCATTTAGCCAATGCACAGTAGCAATCTTTGTGCTGGCCTAGTGGAATTGAAGGATGAAGTGTAGATTTCACCCACGATCATGTTACATGGTGGCTTCCATTTTGTTTTGTCCTGCAAATCCAGATGCTGATTTTAATGTTAAGTACTTCATGGCCTAATATAAGGAGCTGTTCAGTTTTATCTAGGTACTTTATCAAAGGAAATTGCTGATGTGTTAGGACTTTTGATTCCAGAATTTTCCTGTGAAGATTTGTTTATTTCTTCATGATCTACATCATGAGGGAATTTTGGTTGAGGTAGTAGCAAAGAATAGAATAATTTCACTAACTGGTATAAGTTTTAGGTTTTTATTTAGTAAAGATCATAAACGTAGAAGGTGGATAACGTTCTATTTCAAAGCAGGGTTGGGCAGGTGTAGTTAGAAGCCTCAGTCACTTTAGCAGTACTTTCATTCAGACTCCATTGCATAGTAGTGTATAAAGGGAAACTTGAAGCTAGACTTTTACCTTAACAAAATCCAAGACAGAATTCTATACCAGCTCACCATTTATTAGATCAGAATATAGGAGTGTATTTGGATATCTGACTTTAGTTTTGGGGTTTTTTTATTGAGATGTCAAACTTGAATTTCAGGCACTAAGAGCAAATCACAATGATTACATCCCAAATGAAAACCTATATCTTTTCAATGAAGGGTTCTGATTTCTGACTGGCCATCCAGAAGCCCTCCAAAAGGAAATAATACCACCTTAAAATTTTAGTAAAAAAGTTGGACAGGTGGATCAATATTTTCTTATTTTCACACATATAACATCCATTTCTAGGAACTGCTTAAAAAAACCCTCGGAAACCCTGTCAGCATGGCATTACTAGCAGGATAGTCTTTACTTACGGATAAAAAATTCTCTAGTGTAATAAGCAGAACCATCTTTTGCTCTCTTTCTTAGGAATACCTTCCTCTTTGTTCTTTCCACAACACAGCTCTTAATCACTTACCAGTGCAAGGGGAATTCTGTGTTTTAATTACACCCTGTTTTCCCTGTGCTGTTTTTAACATTATACAGCAATGCTTTGCTATATTTTGATTATTTCACTTTCTCACTAACACTAGGGGAAATCGATAAGGGAGAACATTGTATTGGGTCTGGCTGAGCTGGAGTTCATTTTCCCCACAGCACAGCAGCCCCCACAGTGCAGTGCTTTGCATTGGTACTTGAGAGGAGCTGATAACACCCCACTGTTTTGGCTCCTGCTGAGCAGTGCTGGCAAAGCATTGGGGCTGTCTCTCCAACATTCCCTCACCAGTAGGCTGGGGGCTGGGGCTGGGTAAGGTGTTGAGCAGGGACATAGGCAAGATAGCTGACCCACACTGACCAGAGAGATGTTTCATACCACGTGATGTCTGCTCAGCAATAAAAGCTATAAGAAAGGAGGAGGAAGCACAGGTATTTATTATTACATTGTTTTTCTTTTGGGGCAATTTCTACATGTGCTAAAGCTCTTCTTCCTGGGAAGTGGCCAAATATTGCCTGCTGATTGGAAATAGAAAATAAAATCTTTTGTTTTCCTTTGCTTTTACATGTGACCCTTTTCTTTGCTTTATTAAACTGCTTTTATCTTGCCCCATGAGGGTTTTTTCATCCTATCTTCTCCCTTCCCTGTCCTACTGAGTGATAGAGTGGCTTGGTGGATGCCAGTGCCCAGCCAAGTCAATGCACAAGTATGAAAAGAATAGAGTATGTGTTAGAAAGCTCACTCAGCTAAAAAGAAATTTGTAGATACTGTGACTCTCTTATAGTTTTGTGACCAGTATGAGTTGAACTATTGAAACTATAAATCACATCATATGCATCAGTAATATAAAAGTTAATATTAAGACACACCTGAAAATATTTCTGCAAATGTAATAATGACTTAGTGTCTTCTTAAAACCTCTATATATTCAAACTTGATCTTTATGTACATAATAGATTTAATATGTTCTAGAAACATAGGGATCTTTGTGCATGCAAAGAGAATAATTATAATTACTGTTCAAGCATACATGTGGTAATGACATATTTTCCTGGAATCATGGATTGTGCTTGAAGTTATGACATTCAAAATTCATAAACATGAGTTGTGCTTAGCCTGATGATTCACCTATGACAACAGTAGGGCAGCTGATTGCTGAAAAGACAGAATTGAAAATCCTTGTTTATATTTCTTGAAAAAACATGGGCATCACATTGTGTGTAATCCTGTGCTGACTACTAAGAGAGAACAGCTATTTAATAACAGTCCCATCGCTTCTATTATTGACTACTTGTGTGCTTTTAATGAGTCAGGTTTGATGCAGGTGGTTTTGAAAATCCAGATGCTTCTATACCCTAGGGGAAGGTAAAGAGGCATATAGAAAAGGTGAAGAACTTATTTTGGAGTCTCGTTTGATATTTAATATAACAGATCTCTTGGGATATTAATAGGGATACAAGATAGATTCTATCCCTTCTTGTTGGGGTTAGAAGATCATCAGATAAATAACATAGACAAAATGATTTTTTTAATTTTCTTTTTTTTTCCTTTTTTTCTTTAAACAGAGATCTGATTGTACTCAATAATGTCCTCTCATTTTCAAAATAAATTTAGAGTAACATTCATGTCATCCAGTAGGTCAATATCTTCTAATCAGTTTTTCTATAAAATGTTATTGTAGTATGAGATTTCTGTATTACCAGCATCATAAACATCATCAGTATTGAGTCATTTCCTTGTTTACACATGTAAAAAATATTGCATTGAGGTCTCTTAAGAGCTACTGATTACTGGTATTACATTTGGTTATGATATGCAATAAAGAAATGATTAGAGGGTGTTCACGTGAGCACCTTGCTAATATGTTAGTCTCTTTCCCTCTTCAGTCTTAGTAGAGTACCTCTGAAACACTCCAAGATCAATTAAGCACTCCAAAACAGGCCTTACAACCTCTTTATAAGTGTACTCTTCAAAATATTGCTTTCTGTAAATAAACTGGGGGGGTTGAGCAGCTTGATTCTAAATTTGCAACAGGAACTTTCATGAAAGGGAAAATAGTGACTGACGATTTAACATGTGGCATGTTCCAGGTACTTCATTTAGCTAATTGGTTTGGAAGATGGACTGTTTCTTTTGATTTTCATGTAAAAATAAATTGATTTTGTGCAGGAGATGGTGCCAATAGCCTATATAGTAAAAAGTGAAAATAAATGGGTTTGCTAGGGGTCCCAGTAATCTTTAGTTCAACCTACCTGTCCAGAATTGTTTCAGTTGAAGCTGTCTGCTCAGAACCAAGTCTAGTGAGATTCTGAGTATCACTGAGGATGGACACATCACCATATACCTGGGAAACTTGTTCTAGTGTTTAACTACTCTCACAGTCAAGAAGGTTTTCTTATATTTAAGTACAATTTCCACTGTTAATATATTATATTACATTTATTTTGATATCCATTACTACATATTTTTCTTGTGTTGCTATTTTACCATAGCTATTAATATAACTAAGCTGAAGTACACCAATTAACCACTACTGAAAAGTGATGAGATGTTATTTTGGTAGTTTCAGTGGTAAGATTTTCAGCCTGATGGAAGCATTAGATATACACTGAAACAACTACATATTAGTTAAATAAAAGCTGTGAATGTTTTATCTTTGTATACACAATTAACCTTCAGCTGGAAATATTTAGAAACGCTTATTTCATTGCCTGAATCTGAATTCTTAGGGAATAGCATAAAGCTGACTCTTCATTAAAATTCATACATGAAACTTATACATCTAAGGATACAGCTCTATGTGCAGTACAGAGAGTGTTGATCACCAAGGAATAGTGAAAATCTGTTTGAGTTTTGTACTAAAAATTTATACCAGATACCAAGAACTAAACAAATTGGTTTCACTTTCTTAATATAGCTGATTGTGAAATAAATTCTGTCCCAAACAACAGGATTCATTCCTCCACCTCTTCAGTTGTAGCAATGTGATGCAGTAATTACATATCTTCATATGTAATTTTTCCAAGGTGTAGCTGAAGTTTAACTAAAATGCTAAATTATGATTGTATGCTGAGAGAATACGTGTGACGTCTTTGCAAACGTCAAATGAATTCTTTATGATCAGTGCTATTAAAATGAATACCAAACAATTCTGTTATAATTAGTGCTATTATAATGAATACTAAAGGAATTCATGGTAATTAGCTGCAGTAACTGAATAAGAAATGAGCTGAAAATGGGAGATTGGAGAAATCTCTTGAAAAGGAACTTTAAGCTTCCTGTGAATTAGCAAAATTTTATATTTATCTAATAATGAAAGGATGACAACATTGTAAATGCTGTCTTCAAAGCAATGCAATCTGTTTCAACCATGCAATCTCAAGAGATTGGCAGATTTATGCAATGGATGGAGTTTTGGTGATTTTTGTGGGACAGGACATAAAGAGAAGACAAGATAGTTTCTTCAGGTGTCCCTATGGTCTCACTATGTCCCACACCACACTGAAGTTTGGATAGTAATCAATTTTTTTCTAAGACATTAGTATTGTGTAGGATCACAGACTAGCTTATTGATGTTTGACAAAGAAATTTAACAAGACTTCTAAAAGAATTTCCCTCCATGATGTTTTATCTTTTTATTTCAGTGGTGCTTGATCTTCCCATTTGCTTCTGTGGATTTCATTTTCCTAAAGCCTTCTGAAAAAGCTTTCCACATTGTTATTAGTTTAGCTACAGCAGTAAGAATAATTATTGTGAATGATTGTTCTGTATAGTTATGATGGCTATTAATTAGCTGCAGTTATTATTATTTTATAAAATTCTTGACTTTCATGGTACCTGAGCAAAAATTGCACATTCTCGTAGATCTTGGAGAGAACAACACTGCCATACAAACAAGCGTTTGTTCATTCAATGCTTGTTTGTTCCATGTGTTCCTTCTATGGTTCTTCAAAATCTGTGTAACTGCTATGCTTTGTTCAACCAACAGTAATGAAAGTTTATAAAAGAAAAAATTAGCATGTCTTATTTTATAAAACAAGAAAATATTTCAGAAACCAGACTGGAAAAATCAAAGACAAATGGGCTACAGTTGGATTAGGTTTTTTTAAAGAAATCCCATGTGTCTGCATTTATGTTTGCATCTTCATTATTCCAGCTGGCTTTTCTGGGAATTGATGTAGGAATGAAGCTTTTAAAATTACTCAGAATTTTACTTCCCCATTTTTGCTTTTATATGAAATCTTTCATTCTAAAGGAAATCAGATATATAAAGAGCATCACAAAGAATTTATAAGATATAATTTATGAGATTGCATAAACTCTATAAATGGACCCTTGATCAAGACCTTAGTTGAGGAAGCATAATGCATCCCTCCTGGCAGTATAAAATGAAGGAAAACATCATGAGCAAAGTGAACTGAGCAGGCAAGACCTTTAGATTGACTTTTATCAAACAGAAGCTTTAATCTGCATTGTGACATGTCTTAACAATTACCCAGAGTTTCATCACATGAGTCCAAAGGCCTAGCTCTCCCTCCGAAGGAGAATATGTCATCTCTGCCAAAACAGAAAAACAAAAGACACTGACATATTGATAGAGCAAGAAATGGTCTTCTTTCTGTAAAAGTCAGTTTCCACAGCCCTTGTACTTTTAGCTTGTGCCAGAATAGGAGCAAAGCAGAATCTAACTGGTAAAACCCAACCCAACCCAACCCA